>SJYW01013661.1:167936-181290 GCA_006410735.1 Raphicerus campestris
ACTCTCCAGGCTCCTTTGAGAAATACATTCGCGATTTATTAGAAGTTTTGGTTTGATTCCGGGAGAAGGAGAATATCTGAGTCAGTCAATTCCCCTAAATGTCATTTCGGTTCTAACTAACTTCATAGAAGTGAAATCTAATTGAGTGAATATAATCAGTAATGCTAACCTGGAGGCAGGAAGTTTTTCTTTTCCAAATAACAAAAATGTAAATGTAATCAACTTGAGATGGTTTAGTGGAAAACCATAGATCTAGCAAAGGGCTTTAACTGCAACAAGTTTATGAAGTATCTCAGCAGTAAATAGTGCTGATAAGATTATAGCGTATTAAGGCAAGATAAAAATAAAGTATTATAGAACTATCTGTAAAACTTTAAGTGTGCACACCCTGGGCTTTACTTGACAGAAGTGCATAAAAATACATATCAAAGAAATTTATCTGCATCAAAATATTTTATTAGTAGAAAACTGGCAACAGCCTGAATATTTCCTAATAGGGAGAAGTGTCAACTTAAATTATGATACCGTCATACCACAAATCATGTGCAAGTAATAGAATAAGATGGATGGACTAAAAGTACAGATTCAAAAGGATATCCAGTCATCTATTTAAGTGAAAAATGCAAGTGGCAGAATAACATAGTGATGATCCCATTTCTATACATAACAGCATATGTACAATGTGCGTACAATGTATGTACGTGCACTTACATACATGTGTGTATAAAATTTATTTGCATGAGCAATAGAACAAGTATGCAAGGATACACATCAAATTATTATTTGTAAATTATAACAGGAGGAACTTAAAGGAGATTTCTGAATTGCTTGAATTATTACAATGTGAATTTTTAAAAATTCAAATGAAAGAAGAGCTACAACAAAAGAAATTTATATATAGAACTAAAAAAAAATTTACAAAAAATTGGGTGAGTAAAGGTAAGGTTTTTTTTTGGCCTTTAGAAGGATTGACAACACACTCATTTTTATGCCTGCCTTGCCAAGGCTAATACTGAATGTTCTTCCCACTGGATTGCTTCAGTCCTATTCACACGCTTAGTTTCTGAGGGAGTTAGCAGTTGCTTTTCAAGTTCTTTTAATTTACTGACTCTTCTCCAGACTTTGTAAATTGTGTGGCAGGCTGGGTGTGAACACACTGCCCAGAGGAAGAGTGGTCCAGAGTGGACAGTGATGTGTTAGAAACACAGGGAAGTCTTTCTGGAAGAATCAGGGATGGGAGAAAATGAGCTGAAGACTATTAGGCAGAACTTGAGACACGGCTCTTTCAAGAACTACTCGTTGGAAAGACACAGTTTGTTTTGTTCATTCTTGCTCTAAAGGTATGTGAAGTAGGCAAGAACTGCCAGTCGTTAAGATCCCTTCAATTCTGCCCTAGAATGAGAGCAATCAGGAGGCTGAGGAAGGTCATAGGCAGGGAGGATTGTAAGACCACTTAGTTTTATTAAAATCTTAATTTTTATGTCCTCAAGTGCTTTGTTCTCATCCACTTTCAGAGCATAATTCTATGTGTTAGTTGCTCAGTCATATCTGACTCTTTGCAATCCCATGGACTGTAGCCCTCCAGGCTCCTCTGTCCATGAAATTCTCCAGGCAAGAGTACCGTGGTGGGTTGCCATTCCTTTACCAGGGCTCTTCCTGACCCAGGGATCAAACCTTAGGATCCTGCATTGTAGGTGGATTCTTTATCATCTGAGCCACCAGGGTCTAGTTCTGAGTAGTTGTGAAACTAAGGGTGAATTATAAGAAGATCAGCTGAGAGGGTTTGCTATGGGACAGCTGTATTTAAAGTACAGGTTTAAATACAGTATCACTGGCTCTGGCCTTCAAAGACAGAAAGCTGAACACTGGGAGCTGGAGGAGACCAGCATGGTTTGCGTGGGCTGGATAAGGTAGCAGTTTCCCAGTTTAAACATTTCTCCTTTGAAAAGATCATCTCAAAGCAGAAAGAGGACATCAGAAGACCACGCTGATCTCCTTGGACTTCTGGTCCAACCAAAGATATGAAACCTGCTCACACCTCTCAGATAAAGGCCTTGGACACCCACTTGGCTCCAACCAGCACATGCTCCCAAGGCTGGGCACAGCGGAAGCAAGCACCCCATCAACTGTACCACCAGACCAAGAGGGAATTCCCATTGATCCCAAAGGCTTGCCTGGAGAATCCCAGGGGCGGGGGAGCCTGGTGGGCTGCCGTCTATGGGGCTGCACAGAGTCGGACACGACTGAAGCGACTTAGCAGCAGAAGCGGCAACAATCCAAGGAGGAGGAAGAGAAAAAGAAAAGACAAAAAAGTGAAGGAGTTGAAGGAACAATGGGCAAGGAGAGCAAACGCGGAAAGAGACTGCCTTTCATCCCTTGGCAATGACCCACGGTCCACTGCAGGGCAAAGGCTTTCAAGACAGTCACATACTGTGCTTTCTGTGAAAGTGAAGTCGCTCAGTCGTGTCCAACTCTACGCGACCCGTGGACTGTAGCCCACCAAGCTCCTCCATCCATGGGATTCTCCAGGCAAGAATACTGGAGTGGGTTGCCATTTCCTTCTCCAGGGGATCTTCCCGACCAGGGATCGAACCCAGGTCTCCCACATTGCAGGCAGACGCTTTAACCTCTGAGCCACAAGGGCTTTCTGTACCAAGCACTAAACTGCAGTCTCCACGAAAGCAGGTAACTTGTTTGTTCCATTAAAGCCCTAGGCCAGCGTGCTCAATAAAAATGTGTAGTGTGGCAGAATGATGGGATCTGCTGCTCTGAACAAAAGAACAGGATGAGAGGTGGCTTAGAGGCAGGGAACTAGGCTAAGAGTAGCCCCTTTTCATGAAGGACTTGAGAGGTTATTCTCCACTTTGCAGACATCAGAATTCCCTGCTCATCTATAGCTCACCTACATTGGGGACTTTCATCTTTCCCGTACCTGACCCAGTCAGAGGGCCAGGACATTGCCTTGGGGGGGACTCAAGAATCTCTCCCTACCTTCCTGTACAGGTTTGCCGAAATGAACTGACACTGTTGCTGGCACTCTGGGGAGTTTCAAGAGTGCTACTTCAGATCCCAGTCCCCAGTGCAGGTCCCAGTGCTGGCAGACTCAAGCATTCTTACAAGACTCTTATTCTTTCACAGGGAAATCCTTGACAATGAGCTGGGGTGGCAACTCCTTTAAGTGGGTCCCTGCCACTTGAAAGGTAAAGGCTACACGTGTGTTCATTCCAAAGCCTACAGTCTGCTCCTTGTATTCCATAGATGTTATACTGGATAACGTTTGCCTTTCTTAAAACAAAAATCTGGAAAATCAAAAAGAGCTTTCTGGTGTGAGCTTCAGTCTTGAAGGTACACCCACATGTGTTAAGTCTCCAGCTCTCTTTGTCCTTCCAAATCAAGTTTACAATGATCATAGCAACCAGTAAGTAGTAAGTCACCGGCTCTGACAGTAATGGATGTTTCTTCTAAAGGATGATGTAGGAGCAGGTTCAGGAAAAACAGTGGTCAGAAGAGATAAAAAGATGGCATCTGGTTTTGGTAAAGAGGGAAGATGCTGAGGTGGGAGGGGCAGGGGGTCTCCAAGTCTGGCATGACCTTTGACGGAGCTCTGTAGACACTCATCAGTCCTGGGAGGCGAGAGGACAGATGTTTCTCATTTTCTATTAATTGCATCCCACACATCTCCAAAGAGGTTGCAAGGCCACTGGGTGATGGGGGAGGATGGGCACGAGGGGCCTTCGTGTACTGGGAAGTTGGTTCTCAAAGGACAGTTTGCATCCTCACTTAGCTCTTATACAGGGTTGACTAAACTAGAATGCATTCCCTCTCCCCTGCCTACACAGAAAGCTCAACTCGGGGGAAAAAGCCTGAAATGAGCCACAGGTTACTCAGGAAGGAATACCCTGGGGCTGAGTCAATGAGTTCTTAGAGGAGAGCGTCCTGGAGGTGGTAATGGATTTGGGGCTTGTGAACCCCACGTCTGGGCTCCTTTACGTGAGAGATGGAGGATGCTGTACCTCGGCCAAACACGGTTTTGAGGCAGTTTGAGGCCGGTGATCAATGCTGACAAATGGGTCACAAGGAATGGCTCACACGGTGTGGCTCCTGAAGAAAAGAGCTCCCATTGGAGACTGGGTGGAGATCTGGGTCACACCTGGTGAGTTCTGACAATGGGCTTTCAACACAGATGCTAATCCCAGCTCTGTCTCTGACCAGCAGGGTGGCACTGGGAGAGTCCTGCAGCCACGGAGCCTTATTCTCGCCATTTACAAAAGGAGTGATCCCAATAATTCTGCCCCTATCTGTCTCACAGAACTGCTGAGAGAGTCAACTGGGACAACATATGCGAGACGCACTTGGTGCATTCCAAAATGCTATAGAAACTCTAATTATTAAGTGTGATTTTACTACAGCTGGAACCAAACGCTTTCTGGAACACATTTGTAATTGTTTACTGAAAGCCGCAGGAGGGACAGGGGAATTCCATTAATGAAAAATGCTTCAAAGCAAGCTGTTCTGAAACCCAGCCTGTTATCACTGCAAAAGGGATTCCATCCACAGCCGAGATCCCCCAGGGCAGGTCCTTTGTGCCGGGGAGAGGGTGGTATGGGCCCCTGCTAGGAACCAGGCCCTGCCTCTTGCTCCCAGACACAGCCTCCAACAGTCAAGCTGCCACCTGCCAAGGTGCTGGAAGAGGAGCAGGTGGGGAAACAGAATAGCCAAGACTCTGGAGTCAGACACGCTGGGTTCCACTTCCTGTATGGATGGGGCGGGTTCTTTAGACTTTATTTATAAATTGTACTAGTTACTTTTTATTGCACTCTGACCATGTGGCAGACAACACATTAAGTATTTATCTCCTCTTAACCCTTACAACTAGCCCATGACAACTTCCTGTGAACACTGAAGGGACTCAGGCATACACATACATGTTTCCATTCTCCCCCAGTCTCCCCTCCCGTCCAGGCTGCCACATAACATTGAGCAGAGGTCTATGTGCTGTTCAGTAGGTCCTTGTTGGTTATCCGTTTCAGACATGGCAGTGTGTACCTGTCCATTCCAAATGGCTGAGTCCCTTCACTGTTCACCTGAAACTATCCAACACTGTCAATTGGCTATTCCTCAAAAAAAAAAAAACAAAAAAAACAACTAGCCTCGAAATACGCAATTTCCCCTCTGGGGAAGTAGAGACCACAGAGGTTAAGGGACGTGCGTGAGGTCACACAGGAAGCAAGTGGTAGAGTCAGGATTTAAAGTCTTCTCAACTCCATGTGGCTAGACAGCATTTCAGGTCTTTCTTAGCTCTGATGTCATGCGATTCTAACAACTCTCATGCAGAAACAGCAGTTATATAAGAGGGTTCCCAGGTGGCTCAGTGGTACCATGAATCTGCCTGCCCATGCAGGAACACTGGTTTGATCCCTGGGTCAGGAAGATTCTTTGGAAGAGGAAATAGCAACACACTCTAGTATTCCTGCCTGGGATATCCTGTGGACAGGGGAGCCTGGCGGGTTATACAGTCCATGGGGTCGCAGAGTCAGACACAACTGCACAATTGAGCACATGTGCATATAAGGCTCTATAGTTGTTAAGAGAACAAGTTCTATGAGTTTAGCCTGCCTGGGTTCCAATCAGGCTGTGCCATTTATTGTGAGAGAACCTCTGCAAGACGCTGATCCTTCATTTACACAAATTTGTATACAATTTATACAATAGTGATAATGACAGCACCTAGAGGGGGCTACTGGGAGAGAATGTCTATAAAGCTCTTGGCCCTCAGTAAAGGCACACTCAAGGTTTCCTTTTGCCTTCCTCTGGTCTTCCCCTCCTTTAGCAGTTGTGTAAGACATCTTCCCCCACCTAGAGCAGTGGTTGTTAAATTGAGTTTCACAGTCTAGGATTCCTTAGTGGGCAATGTGGAGAGACGGAAAGTCAGGGCTCCATGGACCCACTAGCTCCACTGAAGAGCAGCTCTGCTATAATTTGTCCCACATTTTGGAGTGTGGAAAAAATTTATTTAAAAAGAGGGTTTTCCTACTTAATTTCTAGGAAATGTTTTGATTAAATGAATGAAATGTGTACATACAAGAATTTAACCCTAAAAATTCTATGTTCTCCATTTCTTATTTCTTCTGTAGTCCAATTATAGGCTCTACAGGCAGGGCTTAGGTGGGACAGTGGTTCTGGTATGATCTTTACTCTCCCATCCTCAGGATCAGCTTGTGCATCAAAGCCTCCTGGTGACCTTATTAAGAACCAGTACCCAGGTGCCCTCCCAGTGCGGCTGATTTGAGTAGCTGTGGGCTGAGGCTGTTTAACAACCTCCTCAGGTGATATCTGGTGGCTCAGAGGCTAAAGCGTCTGCCTACGATGCGGGAGACCTAGGATCGATCCCTGAGTTGGGAAGATCTCCTGGAGAAGGAAATGGCAACCCACTCCAGTACTCTTGCCTGGAAAATCCCATGCACAGAGGAACCTGGTAGGCTACAGTCCATGGGGTCGCACAGAGTCGGACACGACTGAGCAACTTCATAGGTGATACCCACACAGGTGATCAGGGTGTCACCCCGTGAGAAATACTGCTCAAAACCACAGGAAGACCGGTGGGTACTTCTTGCTAAAGCATTTTTTATCTTCCTAATGAATTTCAGTGAACATTATCGCTCAAGGAAAACAAACCTCTTAGGAGAGTCTCACATGGAAAACATGAAAAGGGAAGGGTTTTCTAGAGCACTGTTGAAGACCAGAGGCCACGTTTTTCCTCACCGAGAGCCCACAGCGCCTCCTTGTGGACAGTCTGATCGAAGAGACCTGGTTCAGCCTGGAGCTTCCATCACCTGGAGACATCTCCCAGGACTCTGGAGTGCCGGTCACCCCAGGGAGGACTGTTTGCCTACCTGAGCCTATGAGCTTAGTCTGCGACCATCCTGGGGTACCCTCCCCTCCACACTTAATCCCATCCACCCTCTATTAACACTACATCTTATCCTAGAGGAAACCTCTCACCTCCAGTTCCTACAGGACATACACTCTGTGGAATGAAACCTTGGTCTTCAGCTGCTTCTGGGACTCATGATACATTTCCACCAATATACCAAAAATAAGACTGTAAGCTTCTTGGGGCCAGAAATCCCCCTTCTCCTTCCCTGTGTTCCTGATCCAACATGTGGCACATGATAAATACCTAATACACATTTGCTGGATGAATGAACAGACGACTCCAAAGTACAATTCCCCTTTGACATTTCCTTCCAATTCCCTGCCAACAGAATAAAACTGATATGTTCTGGCTTTTAAGTGCTCCTTGTTTTAAGTGTTTTAATACATGTTTAAAGCTGAGTCGCTTTGCTGAGCACATGAAACTATTGCAACTGTTAAATGGCTAAACTTCAATATAAAATAAAAAGTTAAAAAAACAAATCAGAACAAAACATCACACCCCTGCCCAAAAACCTAAGTTTTAGTGTTTAAAATGTATGTCTCAATTTTGAGGTTTTTGCAATGCAAAGAGTCTAGAATTTTTTTTCTTTTAAAAGTCTTAAGCCTACCTGGCCTCCTGCAGGCCACTGGAAAAAAGGTTTTATCTTTGTATTAATAGATATTTAGTATATGTTTATCAATTCTATCTAAGTAATCTTACTATTCTTACCCTTTTATCCTGATCTCAACTTACTTTTTGTCTATATTATCTGTCAAGGCTGTTAAGTTCAAAATTCCCTATTGATTTTCTGGGTGGGGTCAATTCACCTTTCATTGTGAGTTTTACTTTCTACTGTTGTTCAATACACATTGCTCTAATAATGCATTTTATTTACATTCTATTCCTTACCCCATTATAAAATAAACCTCTCTCTTAAGACTCTCTGCTTTGCATCTTTCTTGTTTGGTATTCACATTACTTATGCTTTCCTAAACCAATATGCAATCATAAACATTTGACAAATTCCCTAGTTTTGCTTCTGCGACTCTTCCCTTTATATGGCTTTCTAATAAACAATGCAGTGCAGACTTCGGCTTTTGAATCTGACCTGAGACTTCGCTAATTTATGAATCCAGACTGTGTCTGTTGTCGTTAATCGTGATCAGCTGTCTTTCATCGGCCTGTTTTATGCTTTCGCTGTTCGCTTCTGTTATCTTTCACCGCATGAACTACTCTGTCTTCTACCACTTTTAAAAAATGTGGAAGATAAATACGTTCTATTTATATTCTGCTGCTGCTGCTGCTGGCAGTCAGTAAAACTGACTTGAAAACTGCGCCTCCTCGGGTCCTACTTTATTTTGCAGAGTCTCTGCGTGCGCCTTTGTCAACAGCCTCAATCCCATGAGCAGAGGTGTCTCCTGGGGAGGGAAGACGGGGTCTGACTCTGATCCCCACTCATGTCCCCAAGGTTCTGGGGGACTTGAGAAGCCCAGCCNGTAAGTCAAGAACTTTCCCCTGATGGGAAACAACCTGCTGGCTGACTTCTCACTTGAAAATTGTGGAGATTTGGCCCCAGAGGGTCCCATCCCTCATGACCAGTCCTCTGCAGGTAGGCAGCACCCCCTGCTCCCACTTTCAATATCAGACATGACATTCCTCTCCCCTGTTCCTCATAGGTCCATCTCAGCCCCCTCCACGCACCCCTCTTAGCTGCCTGCCTCTGCCTTCATTTGCATTTTCAACCCTTTCTCAAAGGATCAGGTTATATTTCATTCATGTGCATTTGGTTTCGTTGGAGAGGCTTTAGCAGAATGGGGCCGGAGCCTGGCTGCCTCGAGGCTGCTCCAGCTCTACCTCCTCCTGGGTTTTCCGGGACCTTGAGCAGATTTCTCACCCAGTCTGTGTGTCAGTTTCCTCTAATGTAAAATGAGGATGACATAGTCGCTACCTCCCGGGATCCCTATGAAGATAAAATGAGGCTCATACTGGAAATCATCGAAGGTGCTGCCCAGTTCATGGTGGGTGTCGGAAGGGCATCCTCTGTTGAATACGGCTACTGTTAGTGTTGTTGTTATAAAGCAGGAAGCCCAGTCCTCGCATCCTCCTTCCCAGCTTTCCGACACTGGAGGTAAATGGAGCACGTGACTCGGGCCCTGGCCCTGCATCTCTGTCTGGACTCAGGCATCAGCACAGCCCACACCCCCCACATAACTGCCGTCTTTGTTCCCACTAAAACTCCCAGTGCCAGCGCTCATCCCACCTCCTCCATGAGGTCCTCCCGAATCTCTCCAGCCCCTAACCCAGCTCCTCCCACCACCCATCACCAAACCCAGCTGCACCCTGGGCACCTAGTAGATGTCACTAGTGACAGTGGCCGGTGTCTGCAGCTCCAGTGACGTGCCCGCGTGGTGTTAGTTGCTTGGCATAATTATCCTCTTCCATTGTTACAATGATCTCCTAAGGTTGGTATTCTTATTCCCATAAGAGGATAACAGTCACAGAGAGGTTAAGTAAGTTGCTGTAAGTCTCGTAAGGCCACGTGATGGTAGAGAAGGAAGGAACCCAGCAAGTGGAAGCAAGCCTGTCCATCAGGTGAAGTGCCAGGTGACCTGCTGGCCGATAAGGGGCGGGGCCTTGGGGAAGGGGGAGGGGAAGTGGCATCCGAGCGCTGGGTGGGCATCCCGCACTAACCCATGGCAAGGGGCCGGCACCTTTTCGAGGTGAGAAACAGAGATGTTTGTAGACTAGTTGCAAGAGCCATGCCACTGATTTTCTGTAACTGTCATGATAAGTTCATTTTTTAAATAAACACTTAAAAAAAATAGTAGTAACAGAGAGAGTTACAGAACCCATGAAAATCAGTAAAGAATCTGAGCTTCTGTGATCAGTGAAATGAATGTGCCTTTTAGGGTCAGACATGTGGACTGAATCCCCGGGTCCCACCCTGGCAGGCTGGGTCACCTTGGACAACTCTCTTGCCTGTGAGCCCGTAAAGTGGGAATAAATAACTAAATAAGGTGGGAATACACTCAGCACTGTGAGGATTCAGCTCAACTGTGTGGCAAAAGATAAAAGTTGTTTCTTCTCTTTTGCCTTGAAGACAGTAGAGGGCCGCTGAAGGCTCTGGAGTAAGGGAGCGGCTTCTCTTTCTGGGTCGAAAGGGAGCATTCAGAGATGATCCCAAAGTTTGACGTGATGGTGGGCAGAAAGAGGCACGTGAGGCTGGGAAGTGGTGTGCATGGAGGGGAGGAGGAGGTGCTCTGTTGGTTTTCACCTGTATCGAGTCTGACGTGAAGGGAGAATTCTGAAGAAGCAGCTAAGAGATGTCTACTCCAGAGCCTCCCACCTAACAAGAGCCTTGAGTTAGAGATGAACTGACCAAGCTCTGTGGGGCAGGGGTGTGGACAGCGCCAGACCCCATACCAGCTTCCTGGGAAAGTGCCTGTTTGAAGGGAACCTGAGAAGGAAGGAAGAGCTGGGTAGAAGAATAACCAGGTCGGAGAAGCAAAGGGAGAAGATGTGTTCTCTTCAATGACATGTGTTCCCGTCCTCTTAGCTCTGACAAAAGCCTCTTGAGTCCTAAGCACCATCATTTAAGGCTAACCAGAAAGATTAGTATGTCATTTTGTATAATTAGCACATATTGAATCATTCAACGGGAAGTAGTATCTTTGGTGAAAATGATTACCATGTGCTTAATCATTTAATAAGATGTTTTTAAACCATCTGCATTCAGGTGTCACAAGTATAATTTGGGGGGGAGGAAACTGATCCCCCACGCGTGGCTGGGCAACCCTGATGCACCCTTTCTTGTCCACTGCAGCTGTCCATTCGTTTGCTGAAATCAAATCTGAAGATGAACTGAACCAGCTCTTCCCAGAGGCCATCTTCCCTGTGTGTCCAGAGGGCGGGGACACGCTGGAGGGTTCCATGGAGCAGCTAAAGAAGGGCCTTGAAAGTGGGACGGTGCTGATCCAGTTTGAGGTAAGAGACCCCCGGGGCCTCAGTGGGCTACCTGATGGCTGCAGGGTCCCCCAAGTCGTCACCAGGCGGCCGGACTCATCGAGGGACCCCGAGGGGCTCAGGGCCTCCGGGAGAAAGCCAGGGCGGGGTAGCTGGGGGCCACGGCCCATCCCTGAACTCTGTCTCCCCTTCCTGTTCTAGTAACAATCAGTAGTCATGGAGAAATCTGTCAGAAACCGAGGAGGTGGGACTCGGAGAATGTTTAGCTGCCAGCACAAAAGCTCAGAACACTCGTAGTCTAAGGTGGTGGAGAGGCAGCGTAGGCGAGCGCAGAGGGCTGATGGAGGAGCCGGGCCCTGACCCCAGCAGGCATGCTGTAATTTGGAGCACTTGATACCATCCCATGAGAGCGCAGGGGCTGGGCTTCTCAAGTCCCCCAGAACCTTGGGGACATGAGTGGGGATCAGAGTCAGACCCCGTCTTCCCTCCCCAGGAGACACCTCTGCTCATGGGATTGAGGCTGTTGACAAAGGCGCACGCAGAGACTCTGCAAAATAAAGTAGGACCCGAGGAGGCGCAGTTTTCAAGTCAGTTTTACTGACTGCCAGCAGCAGCAGCAGCAGAATATAAATAGAACGTATTTATCTTCCACATTTTTTAAAAGTGGTAGAAGACAGAGTAGTTCATGCGGTGAAAGATAACAGAAGCGAACAGCGAAAGCATAAAACAGGCCGATGAAAGACAGCTGATCACGATTAACGACAACAGACACAGTCTGGATTCATAAATTAGCAAAGTCTCAGGTCAGATTCAAAAGCCGAAGTCTGCACTGCATTGTTTATTAGAAAGCCATATAAAGGGAAGAGTCGCAGAAGCAAAACTAGGGAATTTGTCAAATGTTTATGATTGCATATTGGTTTAGGAAAGCATAAGTAATGTGAATACCAAACAAGAAAGATGCAAAGCAGAGAGTCTTAAGAGAGAGGTTTATTTTATAATGGGGTAAGGAATAGAATGTAAATAAAATGCATTATTAGAGCAATGTGTATTGAACAACAGTAGAAAGTAAAACTCACAATGAAAGGTGAATTGACCCCACCCAGAAAATCAATAGGGAATTTTGAACTTAACAGCCTTGACAGATAATATAGACAAAAAGTAAGTTGAGATCAGGATAAAAGGGTAAGAATAGTAAGATTACTTAGATAGAATTGATAAACATATACTAAATATCTATTAATACAAAGATAAAACCTTTTTTCCAGTGGCCTGCAGGAGGCCAGGTAGGCTTAAGACTTTTAAAAGAAAAAAAATTCTAGACTCTTTGCATTGCAAAAACCTCAAAATTGAGACATACATTTTAAACACTAAAACTTAGGTTTTTGGGCAGGGGTGTGATGTTTTGTTCTGATTTGTTTTTTTAACTTTTTATTTTATATTGAAGTTTAGCCATTTAACAGTTGCAATAGTTTCATGTGCTCAGCAAAGCGACTCAGCTTTAAACATGTATTAAAACACTTAAAACAAGGAGCACTTAAAAGCCAGAACATATCAGTTTTATTCTGTTGGCAGGGAATTGGAAGGAAATGTCAAAGGGGAATTGTACTTTGGAGTCGTCTGTTCATTCATCCAGCAAATGTGTATTAGGTATTTATCATGTGCCACATGTTGGATCAGGAACACAGGGAAGGAGAAGGGGGATTTCTGGCCCCAAGAAGCTTACAGTCTTATTTTTGGTATATTGCTGGAAATGTATCATGAGTCCCAGAAGCAGCTGAAGACCAAGGTTTCATTCCACAGAGTGTATGTCCTGTAGGAACTGGAGGTGAGAGGTTTCCTCTAGGATAAGATGTAGTGTTAATAGAGGGTGGATGGGATTAAGTGTGGAGGGGAGGGTACCCCAGGATGGTCGCAGACTAAGCTCATAGGCTCAGGTAGGCAAACAGTCCTCCCTGGGGTGACCGGCACTCCAGAGTCCTGGGAGATGTCTCCAGGTGATGGAAGCTCCAGGCTGAACCAGGTCTCTTCGATCAGACTGTCCACAAGGAGGCGCTGTGGGCTCTCGGTGAGGAAAAACGTGGCCTCTGGTCTTCAACAGTGCTCTAGAAAACCCTTCCCTTTTCATGTTTTCCTTGTGAGACTCTNTGTTTTTCTAGGTGTTTTGGTAAAAAATGATTTGTCAGCTAAAAGCAAGTATATCTTGTGATGGAGAAAGCCTTTGCAAGCATAACCCCCAAGGCACGAACCGTTATGGACAAGAAGCCGTGCAACGGATCAATAGGCTTCTTCATTCATAGAGGCCATAAGCAGTAAGAAAAAGTAACGCACAAGCTTAAAGACTTCTTAAGAGTAAAACCCCCAAATGGGTCCCTTTCTAAGGAGGTGCAGGGACTCTTTGGTGCTCAAGGCTTAAAAAAGAAACAAATCATCTCCTAGATGCCTAGAGGCCCAGGAAGAGGGCTGAGGATGGGGTGG
>SJYW01013661.1:183151-208839 GCA_006410735.1 Raphicerus campestris
AGGCCCACGAGCCCACTGAGAGCTTGTAGAACAGCAAATGCTACGCCCCTGTTGCCTTCTTGCGAGCAGGACTTCTGCGCTTCACCGTGCCTCCCAATCACCTGGGGATCTGGTTAAAAATGCAGATTCTGGTCCAGGTGGTCTGGGGTGAGGGGTGGTATGAGAATCTGCATTTCTAGTAAGCTTCCCAAGGGATGCTGGTGCTGCAGCCTTGGGGGCCACACTAGGCAGCAAGGTCCCGGAAAATTCTTTCTTCCTATCTCTATGCAGGCATTGACACACACTCTATGCTGCCAGTAAAAAAGAAACAGGACACAGAAATAGAAATCTGTTACATTTACGGGAAAACGGACTTGGGAAATTACAGAATGCGTCTACTTACAGGTGACTCTGGGTTTATCCTCGACACCACGAGAGGCATCTTTTGATCCACTCCTCCCTGTAAACATATACATTAAAAACCACTTGAGTTGTTCACAGCACCAAAGACATGCAGATATCTCTGACACAAAGGGAGGGCTCAACTTTCACTTAAATGTATTCTACTCCCAAGGGTTGGTACCTTTTAGGATAAGGTTCCAGAGGCTATGGGTCAACCAGAAGGCCACTCAGAAGCCTCCCACTGCTATCCCCACCATCCATGGACTAAAGATGCACTTGGAAGAAACAGGCTCCTTTCAAAAAATGCAAACATCCTCAGGAAAAAGACTCTAAAAGCCCAGCCCATAAGCACTGCTGGGAGAGGAGTTTACGGTGGAGGAGAGGAGCTGTGGAAAGGTCCCAGACTGTGAGGGCTTTTGACCTCTGAGAACTGGCTGTCAGTGGGGCTGCTGGGCTATCAGNGATAAGGTTCCAGAGGCTATGGGTCTAGTGGGTCAACCAGAAGGCCACTCAGAAGCCTCCCACTGCTATCCCCACAATCCATGGACTAAAGATGCACTTGGAAGAAGCAGGCTCCTTTCAAAAAATGCAAACATCCTCAGGAAAAAGACTTTAAAAGCGCAGCCCATAAGCACTGCTGGGAGAGGAGTTTACGGTGGAGGGGAGGAGCTGTGGAAAGGTCCCAGACTGTGAGGGCTTTTGACCTCTGAGAACTGGCTGTCAGTGGGGCTGCTGGGCTATCAGAAAGGAGTGTATAATGGCAGTTGCAGGGTGGGCAGCAAAGATCGCCTGCCCTCACTCTGCTCTAAGGCTGATAAACCTTTTCTGTGAAGGGTCATATATTACTTTTTGTGGCTTTGTGGGACAGAGGGTACTCTAGCACCTCTGCAATCGAAATGCCAAAGAAGACATTAACCATTTGTAAATGAATGGGGTGTCTGTGTTCCAATAAAACTTTATTTGTAAGAACAGATGGGATTGGGCCCGTAGGTCATAGTTTGCAGAACCGGCCTAGAGGGAAACAGAGGAGGTTATGGCCCTGCACCTGAATCCCTGTTCTCTCTTAGCAGTGCTGAGGGGTTCCCATCTCTCCGAGCCTTGTGTTCAGTCAGTCGTGTCCAACTCTTTGCGACCCCATGGACTGATGCTTGCCAGGCTCCTTTATGCATGGGATTCTCCAGGCAGCAGTACTGCAGTGAGTTGCCATTTCCTCCTCCAGGGGATCTTCCTGACCCAGGAATTGAACCTGCATCTCATGTCTCCTGCACTGGTAGGTGGATTCTTTACCACTAGCACCACCTGGGAAGCCCCTTAGTGTACTTCTATAAAATGTTTCAAAATACCAACTTCACCACTTAATAAAAGGACTCAATAAGGGGATATGAATGATCCTCTTTATATCCTCAATAAGGGGATATAAACAAGTACGTAGAGTAGGCACTTGGTATGGGGCAACTCCTATGGCCCCACTGAAAAGCTCCCAATTCTGAAGGCCAAGCCAATTTTCCTACACAGTGTTAGGTCTATGGCACATTTGTAATGGAAGTTTAAAAGTCATCTAAAGAGTGCTTCAGAGCATCACACGTCCTTATAAATTACACACAACGTACCTTTAGATTAAATCCAAATTTCCCTTCTTCATCTGGCGTGATGCGGATCAAGACTAAGTAGCCGTCACCATCGTTCTGGGAAATGTCAGAAAATCATCAATCACGTTACTTCTTTCTCCAGTGACTGGTGATAACCTATTTCCTTTGAGTCCTAACCACTTAACTGCCCGAGAGGCAGCCCCACACAGGAAGCCCGGCTGGCTTGGCCCTGCTTTGGCCACAGCACCTGAGCCCCCCCGCCCCCCACCTTGTCACAGTAGTACTGGCTGGAGTCCTCGGCGGAGCCCCCTTTGGTCACCCTGTGGAAGTCCTCTAGGAACTGCTGATCGACGCCATCTGGGGAGCAGGAGCCTGGAGCATTTGAAGATGGAGACACAGAACTGGATGACTTCTGGGTCAGGTAGCTTTGTGCTGGGCTGTTCTCGGATATACTCCTTCATCGTGGGGGAGGAGGAGATATTTTAATAACTGGATTAATAGTTTATCAGAGCACACAATACTGACTGTTGGAGCCTGGCATCTCACGGCTGTCACTGATCCTCAGAACCTTTGAGGGGCTCTGAAGGTCGAGCCCAGGGCCCATGCACACCCAGAGTCCACTGGCTGCCCACACCCCCAGCTGGCCTCAGTAGCATCAGCTTTTAATTTTGGGGAAAAGGGGAAGGAGAGCAGGGCAGTACGAAGAACTGATGAAAAGTCAGCAGCTTTAGAAGGGTAACAAGAGAGCTGTGCCCAGCTACCCTGGTGCTTAATTATTGAAGCTCACTCAGATGTGTGTGGGTCTCCATCCCTGCTGAAAGTTTTTCCTTCTATCTCATTCCCGCTCATAGCTCTGCTTCATAGGACAGTTTGCTACCCAGAGGAAATGGGACTGACTCTGCACATTCAGGACAATTTATATCAAAACTAGTGTACATTATTCACCTGTGACATCCACTTATCACCTCCGCTGAGATCACACATTTTCATTTTTCTCTAATTTAGGTCCTTCTGTACCTTGGAGCTGCACAGTCCAGTATGGCAGCCACCAGTCACAAGTGGCTATTTAAAGAAGTGAAGATTAGAAAATTCCTCAGCTGTACCAGTCACATTGCAAAAATGCCCAATAGCCACATGTGGCGAGAAGCTCCTGCATGGGACAAGACCAGTCACAGAAGACTTCCAGCACTGCAGGAAGTTCTACTGGGTGACACTGTCTTTGCAAAGCGTCAAAGACCTCTAGGGTCATCTGCTCCATTCTCACTTCACAGATGAAGAAACCAGTCAAGAGGCACTGGGTGACTTGCCCCAGGTCACACAGCTTTCTCCTCACCCGCCAGCAGTCTGATGAACATGAGTCCCTGAGCACCTCTCCCCTCTCCCAGCCACCGGATCTGCTCCTAAGACCATCCTCTCCAGCCTCTCAGGGCTGCAAGGATGAACACTGCGTAGTGCACGCAACTCCTCTGCAATCACACACACACACCCTAGACTCCTTCCAGGGCCGCAGGGTGAGCAAAAGATGCCTTCAAACGCCTCCAGAATATGGGGCTGTCCTCATGTTGCACAGACTCCTGCACATTCTGACCTCACTCCAGGTTAGTGATGGGAAAGGTGAGCAGACAAAGACAGTGAGACAGACAGACAGACAACAGTCACTGCTGCCTCTTACTAAACCTTTATTTCAGGTCCTTTTCCAGGGTTTTGTTTTTTTTTCCATTAATGGAGTACCTCTCTGTTTCCCAGAAAGTTTAAACTAGCTTACTTTAAATATAAAATCTATATTGTTTCACTCGTACAAAGTGATTCACAATCCCAATTCATCTGAATACAAAATTTCACTGACAGAGTGGTGCAGAAACAGAGCTATTTGCAAGGGAAGAGCCTGACCTTAAGGTGCTCAAATTGCCGGTTAAGGGGCATCACGGATGGGAAAGCATTTCAGAGCGAGGAGATTTTGGACTTAAAGCTGAGCTCTGTACTAGTGGGATGTTTTCAGGCTGAAAATAAATGACTTTTGTTAATAGGAAACTAAAAAAAATGTTCTCAGGTAGGGCAACTTGTCTGTTTTGATGTTTTTAAGAGCACCTCCTAGTGGCAGAAAGAGAGACTTGAAGTTGCTAAACAAGATAAAGCCCAAAGGATTCAGGAAACGCTATTTCCAGCTAGGGGTGGAGCTGAACCTCTAACATGAAGCTGCCGACAGCATTCATACTTCAAGTATTTGGGAGAATCTGGAGATGAGAGTGATGGGAAGGGTGACGACATGTAAACAGAAGAGAAGGCGATGCAGCAGAAGAGGACAGGCTTCTCAGTAAAGTGTAATATTATTTTGTATTCATTATATCTAACTTCTAAATTCTGAATTTTGAAATACGTCATATAGAATTTAGACGACATTTTATAAGGTTTTAAAGTATTTCTCTTTTTCAGTATCAAACTTAAATGTCTACCCAAAACAACCCACAGTAGTAAAAATAACATATTCAAAGTCTTTATGTCCCCAATCCTATTTTCTAAGTAGGGGCGGAGAGGTTCCTTTTAGACGGTAATTTATTAAACATGACAATATTTTTCTTGGCTGAGCCACCACATACAGACGTTCCCTGCAGGTGGCAGTAACGTTCAGCTCAGCGTGGAAGATGGACAGACAGATGGCGAGGAGGACATCAAATGATGAGATGCAACAAGAAGGCGGCAGCTGGACGCAGCACAGGGACGCCACGAGTGAGGAGCCAGGCTGAGCAGCCGTGCTCCCCTCTTGGGGCAGGACGTGAGGAGGGCGGGACGAGGGGGGCTGCTAAGGCTTAGGGGCCGACTGTGAAAGGGGCCGAGAAAGGCAGGGAGGGAGACCAGCAGCAAGCAGTTTGCCCCAGAGGCAGGAGAAGGGGCAGCCAGCGCAGTCGGGGAAGGACTGGCCACCCCCAGCTCCTGCACGAGAAAGGGGCAGAGACAGACGGACTGACCAGCAGACAAACGGGTGCTCGCCCTCAGAAGCCGACGCTTCAGAACTGTAAACGCAGTAGGCATCGGAAACAAAAGCCAGGGCAGAGTTCATTTCTCTGAAGAGAAGCAAGGTTAAAGAAAAAGTTAAAATGGCAAGATTTACCACGTGATACTTTTTAAACCACTCTTTCCTACACTCTAGAAAATTCCAAAGACCACCCCCCACCACCTCCAAACCTCCAAACCTGTCAGCCAAGCCAAGCTGTGCTCCCACCAAGGGTCTCACAGCTGTCGCTGGGGGCGCCTGAGTGGAGGTGCTGGCTCTGGCGGCTGACAGGATGGGCGCTGCTCCGGACAGCGTTTCTCTCTCAAGCCTGTGAGCTTCTCCAGGCTGGGAGAGACCCTAGTCCTCTGTCTGCTCCTCCCCAAGGGCACTTAGTACATAGCCAGCTAATCTACACGGATCCTGATGNGAAACGCTATTTCCAGCTAGGGGTGGAGCTGAACCTCTAACATGAAGCTGCCGACAGCATTCATACTTCAAGTATTTGGGAGAATCTGGAGATGAGAGTGATGGGAAGGGTGACGACATGTAAACAGAAGAGAAGGCGATGCAGCAGAAGAGGACAGGCTTCTCAGTAAAGTGTAATATTATTTTGTATTCATTATATCTAACTTCTAAATTCTGAATTTTGAAATACGTCATATAGAATTTAGATGACATTTTATAAGGTTTTAAAGTATTTCTCTTTTTCAGTATCAAACTTAAATGTCTACCCAAAACAACCCACAGTAGTAAAAATAACATATTCAAAGTCTTTATGTCCCCAATCCTATTTTCTAAGTAGGGGCGGAGAGGTTCCTTTTAGACGGTAATTTATTAAACATGACAATATTTTTCTTGGCTGAGCCACCACATACAGACGTTCCCTGCAGGTGGCAGTAACGTTCAGCTCAGCGTGGAAGATGGACAGACAGATGGCGAGGAGGACATCAAATGATGAGATGCAACAAGAAGGCGGCAGCTGGACGCAGCACAGGGACGCCACGAGTGAGGAGCCAGGCTGAGCAGCCGTGCTCCCCTCTTGGGGCAGGACGTGAGGAGGGAGGGACGAGGGGGGCTGCTGAGGCTTAGGGGCCGACTGTGAAAGGGGCCGAGAAAGGCAGGGAGGGAGACCAGCAGCAAGCAGTTTGCCCCAGAGGCAGGAGAAGGGGCAGCCAGCGCAGTCGGGGAAGGACTGGCCACCCCCAGCTCCTGCACGAGAAAGGGGCAGAGACAGACGGACTGACCAGCAGACAAACGGGTGCTCGCCCCAGAAGCCGACGCTTCAGAACTGTAAACGCAGTAGGCATCGGAAACAAAAGCCAGGGCAGAGTTCATTTCTCTGAAGAGAAGCAAGGTTAAAGAAAAAGTTAAAATGGCAAGATTTACCACGTGATACTTTTTAAACCACTCTTTCCTACACTCTAGAAAATTCCAAAGACCACCCCCCACCACCTCCAAACCTGTCAGCCAAGCCAAGCTGTGCTCCCACCAAGGGTCTCACAGCTGTCGCTGGGGGCGCCTGAGTGGAGGTGCTGGCTCTGGCGGCTGACAGGATGGGCGCTGCTCCGGACAGCGTTTCTCTCTCAAGCCTGTGAGCTTCTCCAGGCTGGGAGAGACCCTAGTCCTCTGTCTGCTCCTCGCCAAGGGCACTTAGTACATAGCCAGCTAATCTACACGGATCCTGATGCAAGGCGCACTGAGTAACAGAAAGTGTCTCCGTAGTTGGGGTGTTTGTGATGTGGAGACATTGTTCAGGTGATAGTTTTACTTCTGCAATACACGCCAAGGGCCCAAGATGGAAACTTCACGCAAGAAGTAGCGCAGGTGGTGGGGGGAATATGGGTCAGAAACGCTGCTTTCTGAGCTCTGTCTCATCACTAACGGAGTCACAGGTCCTGCACTGTCCCCAGGCTGCCCCTTGAACGTTGTGATACCTCAGTAACAAGAAAAGCACTGGGTATATTTTGGTCAGTCTGTGCTTGACTTTTTTGAGAATTTCTCACCCATATATACCCTGCAGCAGCATGTACCAGAGAGAACTGTTGACAGAGGATAGTTAACCAAAACCCGTTGGAGTAAACCTGTTTGAGTCCTTGGTGTGCAGATCAGATGCTGTGTGTTCATGTGATGTGGGGACCTGCCATGGCAGTGGCAGAGGAGACACCCATGATGAAAACCTGGGCGTTTGTCTGGGCATTACCCAAGGGCTGCATCCTGTTTCACGTGGCCATGTGTCTGTCTGTCCATCTATCCACATAGTCACTGTATATCTAAGTGCCAGACATCATGCCAGGTTTGGGGGAAGGAGAGGTGAACAGGGCACTATTTCTGCTCTCTGAGAGCTCATTGTCTATTTTAAGGTACAGAAATAAATCAAATATTATCATCACGCTCTAAGGGAGATGCTCAGATGTCTGGGGTACAGTGGGAGGCCAGGAGAGACTCCACAGAAGAGGGGGCAAGATAAACTAGTAGCAGTTGAAACAGGTAGTCAGGAGGGAAGAAAAAAGTGTTTTAGATAAAACTCTAATTGAAAAGAAAAAAAAAACCTGCAGCTTTTGCAGAGGCATGAAACTTTGAAAAAGCACAGAAAAGACACGTAAGTAGGGGAGTGACATGCTCAGGATTGAATTTCAGAAGATAAGCGTGTTACCCTTGTTGAAACTCCAATACTTTGGCCATCTGACGCAAAGAGCTGACTCATTTAAAAGATTGAGGGCAGGAAGAGGAGGGGACAACAGAGGATGAGATGGTTGGATGGCATCACCGACTCAATGGACATGAGTTTGGGTAAACTCCAGAAGTTGGTGATAGACAGGGAGGCCTGGCGTGCTGCAGTCCATGGGGTCACAAAGAGTTGGACACGACTGTGCAACTGAACCGAACTGAGCCTTTGTTAAGGATGGTCTGGAAGGAGGAGGAGAGACCAAAGACAGGAGGATACTTAGAACACTTATGGAAGCATCCCTTTGAGAGATGATNACACGGACCACTATAGGATGAGTGCCTGCATCTCAGAAACCAAGACTCAATCTGCCCGGCCATGCTATAACTTTCCAACACTAAACACCGTCACCATCCCTGCCCGGAGCGTCTGGCCCCAGCAGAGAGTCCTTTCCCAGCAGTCCTGCACAGCCACTCCCTTTCCGCCTTGGCAGAATGCTTCTTAGTCTTGGTAGATCACTCCTTAAGAATTTATAGGTGCACCCCATCTATCAGGAAATGAACAGAAAGCCATAATCCTATTTTAGGGTGGAGTTGAGCCAAGGTTTCCAGCTTGGATCCCCCCTCCCCCCATAATGTCTGGCTGTTTTGGAGGCATTTAAAAAATGGCCTGATGTCTCTGAGGAACATTATACTAACAATAATAATAATAAAATAATAAAAATAACAATAACAACAATTCTACTGATCCTTTTTGTACAGCTTCCAAAGCACTTGTACATTGTTAGTTCATTCAACCCCTTTACAGATGCAAAGACTGAGACCAGAGACACAAACAAATTTGTTAATTAACAGAAGAGCCAAAATCTGAGTCCAGGTGTTCCAGCTACAAGCCCAGTGCCCTTACCCACTTCACCAAACTGCCAATTCCTTCCTTTTAAGCCAGTCCATCAACTTAGAAGTTGGCAGGCTACTTTCCAATGAGCATTTGCTACTGTTGCTGAGGGTCACACATCCTTCTGTGAGTTGTATTATATACCTTTACCATGTTTTCTCAAAGTTTATTTTGTTCACTATTAATGGGAAACATGAGATTAAATAAAAGTTAAACATGCTTCTTTATCATAGGACTTCTCTCAAAACTTGAATATACTAATGCATATGACAATTTCGAGAGGGGCACTTCAATAGACTGTGGTGCTCAAATTTATTTAGACCAAATAACTTAAAAAAAAACAAAAACATCCCAGGGACTTCCCAAGTGGTCTGGTGGTGGGGTTCAGGTTTGATTCCTGGCTAGAGAACTAAGATCCCACATGCCTTATGGCCAAAAAAACCCCAAACACAAAACAGTAGCAATGCTGTAACAAGTTTGAAAGACTTAAAATATATATACATATATATTAAAAAAAAAGAACATCCAAACATCACACACTAAAAAAACTGTCTAGCTATACTTGTGCATCTCATAGAAATAGTTACTTCTGCAATAGTCAAATATGCAAATATAAACTCTCATCATAGACTATCTATAGTTAGGTTTTTATTTTTACTTAGTTTTTAAAAGAAATAAAGTGTTTACTGGTGGATAGTACCAAAAAAAGGAAGACATACCAGTTGGGAGTAATAGGAGGAGACCGGGACGGTAGACTCTTGGTTTCTAAATGTTCCACCGATAAAGATCTCCGCATGGCTGGGTTCCACACCATCCCTCCAATCACCTTTTTGCAATACTGGTTATTTACAGACCTGAAAAACCAGATGCAGGTTCACTTTCTACACTGACATGTTCAATGAGATAGAAGTGATAGCGTATATGAAACAAACAGCCTGCACACGCTCCCTCCCTGACACAGGGCCAGTTAACACTTTGGTGACCCCGGCCGAGGTTACTGGGAGTGGAGGCACCTGGGTCAGAGTATTCCTTTCTGGGCTGGCCTTCCCTGACGTTCTTTCTTTTCTTTGGGTGAAAAAGTATTTTCTTGTCCTTACTACTGCAAGCAACAAAACTGTTTTCAGAATATAACCACGCCTTACCAGATGAGAAGGAATTTCAGGATTAACATTGAAACACCGTTCAAGGAACTTCAAGGAATTCTCATTTTTACTCACAGTGGCATGAGTACAAACACTAACCATCCTTCCCGGTGTTCTCTGCCATTCTAGCTGGCAGAAGCTGTCACTGTAAATCACTCAGAACTCTTTAAGAACAGACCTGAGAAGATACACTTAGACAGCAGAGTTTTGGGCTGTGTTCTTTGAATGTGCCACCCTAAAGGTTACTTTCGGATTTCATTTATACCTGCTGCTGCTGCTAAGTCGCTTCAGTCGTATCCGACTCTGTGTGACCCCATAGATGGCAGCCCACCAGGCTTCCCCAACCCTGGGATTCTCCAGGCAAGAACACTGGAGTGGGTTGCAATTTCCTTCTCCAATGCATGAAAGTGAAAAGTGAAAAGGAAGTCGCTCAGTCGTGTCTGACTCTTTGTGATCCCATGGACCGCAGCCCACCAGGCTCCTCTGTCCATGGGATTTTCCAGGCAAGAGTGCTGGAGTGGGCTGCCATTGCCTTCTCCGTCATTTATACCTAGGTAATTTAAACCTCAGCTCTCTAGGCCCCTCAGAGTATGGATTATTTGAGAGGATGAGTTGGAAACTAGTTTCTGGAAAACTCAGTCTGGCACTTCTAAATTTTAAACGGTATTTTAATACCTTAAAACATTTGACACATTTCCTTGCAGCCTAAAGCCAGCAAGCCAACAAAAATCATGACAAAAAACCTCAAAAGTACATAGGTGACAGGAAGCACACCCTCTAGAATATCAATGTACTGATTTTCAATGAGAAATATGGCTGTCACCCTGATCAAAATCTCACAGCAGCATCACTAGGAGAATCTACATCAGAAACCCAATTATCGTGGATTGAGAGCACAGCATCGCAACAGTGGGAGCAAGCCAGATGATTCAAAGGTTGAATGCAGCAGTTCCCCAAAGTATGTGTCACAGGTTATTAATAGGTACTCTTTGGAAAAAGAAGTGTTCCATTGTCCTGTAAGCCTGGAAAATACCAAACAAGTTTCTTTCATGTGGAAGCTTTCAGGGGCCCAATATGCGAATGAGTAATTGCATCTCTAGGGCTTGGGCAAATCCTGTAGCCTAAGCCTCAGTTTCTCTATCTGTGAAACAGAGATAATAAGGGATGAAATTTGCCACTATGCTGAAGCTGGGATTGGTGGTCAAGAACTGCTGACCTACGGCCTCCATATCCTAAGTGACCCACAGCTGCAGATTAAAGGGCAGTGCGGGGGACAAGTTCTCTGACTCTTCCACCCAGAATGGCCAGTGACTGCTTTGACCAAGATTAACTGTGCCAGATCTAGGCCTAGCTTTTAAGATGACCAGCTGCTTCTGTCTTAGACTCTTACAGTCCTGAGCTTCCACATAAGAAGGCCAACTACCCTGGGAGAGGCCCTGAGAACACACAGAGGATTGGGGTCCAGATGAGTACAGCCTTCTGACTGTTCTGTCAAGGCACCAGGTGTGGAGAGGTGGTCCTGGACCCTCAGCCTAGCCCAGCCCAGCCACCAGCCTCATCTCACTAAGAAACCCCAATCCACACACTGCATGCAGTGGCAGAACCATCCAGCATGCCCTTCCTGAAAACATGACCCACAAGGTCTTGAGATATAATAGAATGATTACTGCTCTAAGCCACCAAAATAGGGGTGGTTTAAGCTGTCGCAATGGATAACCAAAAAAAAAAAAAGTTTTTAAATCCTCTTGTTGGCCACACTTTATAGAAGAAATTGAAAAAGCAAATTAAATTAAAACTGATGTAGATCAGATTTGAAGCCAGGTTTCTTAGTAACAGAGTCCAAGCTTTCAGTTGCTCTCAATGCCACTTCTCAGCTCACTGAGAAGATTAAGTCCAACCAAAGTAAATACTACATTCCAGCAAATTATGTTTATAGGAATAGAAGACAGAAATAGTTACTGCAGGTATAAAAATACTGAATGGTTTTATAAGCCAAAACCTTGAAAAATATATTTGTTCTTGGTTCATCAGAAATAGAGAGACAGCATTTAGCACCATAAATACTATCAATGATATCAACAGACATTTACCACTTATTCAATCTAGAATGCTACTGATTACCGATATAGTAGGAAAGTCACTGAAATGGTCAAATGGTCTGATACAACCCCACATATCAGATAATGGCTCAGAAAGGGGCACCATTTTTGTAACAGCCACATCAAAGAAAAAAAAAATCACAAAAATAAATTTTCCAACCAAACAATTTAAATAATTTGACAGGCAATTTTTGCTACATCTTTTATTTAGAAGGTAGGATAAAAACATATACAAAAATATACACTGCATGGTTAGTTTAGACGATATACTATAAACTAAAAAATTTCAATTTATAGATTTATTTTACTGTATTAATCATTAGGTATTTTGAGTATCATTCCTAGGACTAACAGCATACACAGAATTGCCGTATTTAAAAAAGAGTTAAAATATATGCGGGAAGCAGAGTAAGCACTCAGTAATTGTCAACTGCAATTACTGGTGTTAGTACCATGTGACTGTCATATGTCGTGTATGTCAGTCACCTGACTCTGGAAAGCTTTCCTTGTGCTCGTTCACTCATGCATTATCACAGAGCATCTTATGGAGTTAACGTTAGCGGGAGAGGCTGTCTTAATGCCACCACGAAGACCATGAGTCACTGCCGAGTGCTTTCATGGCGGAGTCGTTGCAACTGTGGGCGCTTGGGAGCTCTGAGTAATACAGAGTCGAGCAGGCAGAAGCAAGCAGCAGGAGTAGCAGTACCTGAGTGTGTGTGGAAGGAGACGCCGCTGCCTGTCCCTGAAGAGACTTTCATCTGAGGTTCCAGTACCCACCAGCAGCTCTGGCCTCAGGACAGGAGGCCTCCGGGGAAAGACATCCCTTTCCCGGAGGATGTCTGCTCTCCGGGGGTTACTAGGTCGGGCTGACACTTCAGGCTAGTGTGGAGACTGCCTCCAGAGAATACTCACTTTTTGGGGTTCCTAGAGCCCAGACTCCAGTACTGAGACAGAACATTCTTTTCCTGAGGTAGCAGCTTCTTTGCCTGAAAGAACGTGTGGTGCTCGACACAGGACTTCCACAAGTTTTTGCAAGATCGGTAATTTAACATGTTGAAGGCCACTATATGCTCCCTGGATTCCGTCTGGGAGAAAAAGCACAGTAGAGATTTCAACTGCATAGCTGGAGAAGTAGGGTCTTGAACACTTTATGTCCACATGAGTGGTAATCCGGGAAGAAACGACAGAAAGTGGAAAACTGGCTTCAAAATTCCTTGGGCCACAAAACAGGATTCTAAGAACATTCAACAGTGGGAGTTGTTAACCATCTTTATGAACGTGGTAAAAAAAAAAAAAAAAAAAAGATGACCAGCGTCAAACTCTCTATCATCCTCTGTGGTCTTTCATGAATGCTTTCATTTCACATCTGTCTACCTTTCTAGGTCGGATATATTTGGAGCAATCGAATAAGGGCTGTCTGATACAATCCTTTTTAAAATTTAGCTCTGGGAAAAAATCTCTCCCCTGAAGAAATAATCTTTCACCTGTCAAATGACAGGACTCTTATAACGCTTTGGATCTCTCTATTCGCTTTCCACAAAGCGAGTTAAATCTAGTGCCCACTCAAAATCATCATTTTGATCATTTGCTCAATTTCCCTCCTACTTGAATTCAGGCTTTCTGTTCTCATGGTAAATTACCATCCTGTGCATTTTTCTGGCACCCTGCATTTTGCATGTGGGGCTCGGGAGACTCAGATTCTAGTCCTTATTTGCGCTGAGCTTTAGTGTTCTCATTCCTAAGAGTTCACTGTGGTGTGGAGCCCCTGTAAGCACACATTGTCTTTGGAAAATTGGGAAGTGGCATAGTGACGCTGTGAGAAATATGCAGCCTAACAAACGAGACAGAGTGTGGCGTCACGGTAAGAGCTGGCAGCTCAGATTCATAAGACTGGCTCACATCCCAGCTCTTCCACCTTGCTAGCTGTGGATTCCCTCACCTCTAGGTCGCTCTTCTCCAAGTGGAAAAGCAAGCTGAGTTACGTGGAGGGCTGTGGATTCCTCCTACGAGACATACACCGAAGGCCACCATGCATTTTCAACACATCAAGGGCAGAAACTGACCTTGCTGACTTTCACGGCTCTCCCTGTGGTGGGCTTGGCCAAGGGCTTTGACCGATGGCACTTCTACCTAAATCAGATGGTTCCCTGATAAGTGGGCATTGCTGCATTCTAGGAAACAAGGTAACTCCGACTAGGGGAGGTTAAGTAACCCACCCAGCTGGGCAAGTGGGAGAGCTGGAGCCTGAACCCAATGTCTCTGGCTCCAGAGCAAGCGACTTCCCCAGCCAGATAAGCAGAGTGAATTACACAGAGAACCATGGGGCCCTCTGGATCCCAATGCCTACTTTCTTTCCACTACCTGCTGAGCTCTCTCTCCCCTGTTACACGTACAACAAACGCCTTCACCTACCGAAGGGCTAAGAGCTGAAGTGGCTAAAAGCAAAAGAACCAAAGCGAGCGGAGGTTTAACTCACCTGTTTTTGTCGCTGATGTATAAAGAATTTTTTCCTTTTGAAAGAAATTTTTAGAATGTTCACCCTGCCAAAAAAAAATAAAACATGACACAAAAAAAGCACATCAGGGAGCAGCCGGGTTGCAGCTAACACCTCGCGGTGATGGCCAGGGGCTCTCGGCTTCCTAGACTTTGCTTCAGCGTAGCAAGGATGGCGGCCCCATGGCCCCGGCCAAACACCAAGTAGCTGACCGAAGCCGAGCGTCACATCACGGCCACTGGATTATGATACAGCTCTTAAATAACCAGGACCACGGGCAAGGCGCTCCCTTTGCTGTCAGCTGTTCTGTGACGCTGCAGCTTTACGGGAGCTGGTGTGTACCTGGGCAAGACAGCTGAGGGCAGTGTGGAGCAGGGGGAGGAGCGCAGACAGACCTAGACCTGAGGCCCAGCTGCTTTGCAACTTAAAAGCCACTTAATAGCCATGCGTCAACTAGCCCCTTGTCTGCAGAGTAACACAATTAGAGCCACCACGAACGCAGCCTTTTAATGCACCACGTCCTCTGCTTCAAGCTTTACGGCAGCCCCTCCACTAAGCCTTGGCAAAATCGCTATAACCAATTTTCAGATGAGGAAACTAAGGCTGGGAGATATCCCGTAAGCGCTCAAGGTCATTCATCCAGAGATGCTTAAAGCCAGGATCGGAGCATGTACTCTTAATTCCTTGAGCAGAGAGCCTTAGGATCAATGGGGACAGCACTGCCTTTCTCAGATTTGTGATGATTCGAGTCTTTTGGGTCTCCTCAGGTTTTAGACCAGAATCGGGCACAAAGCTTCAGGAACTGCACAGAAAATACAACTCCTGCTCAGAGGAAGTTCTCTGGATTCTGGCTCATGTGCCCCCCAGGAAGGATTCCTTAACACCAAAACCTGCCTTGGGCTGTTTTTATCCATGTTTCACAGAGTATCCCAAACCACAGGGTGACCAAGGGGGAAGGGTATGTCCAGTAATAACCAGAAGAATTTTCCCAGCTACAGAATCTGGATGCATTGTAGAGGTCAGAGGTAAAAACTTGGGAGAAAGTCTCTGTCCCTTCTTTAGAAATAAAAGTTTAAAATTAGAGGTACCGTTACTTTTGTTGAGCATATTTTTAAAGCATGATTCAGAGAATAATTAGAACTGGTTTGCACTTACCAAGGATAGAAACTTGTGCAAATATATTTTCGGTACACAGCAATGCCCGCAGAAGCAATTCCAATCATTAGATCTAAATTGTGCAGATCCTGTAAAATAGGAAGGCTTCAGATTCACAGTGTGTTACTGTCAGGCTTATGGCCTCTGGTAACTCAAGCACCCACACTTTTATAAATAGCACAAAGTATAAGCTCCAAAAGGAAGATTACAGAAAACAGGCAAAAATCTCCTCTTAACAGATAAACTTAAGATCTAAGTACTTAGCACCAAATTCTCCTAAAGTGAAAATATACTGCCTGACAGCAACACCTGGGTCCTGGCAGTTTACAAAGTTATTAGGCAAGCTCACTCATTTCACAGAATCAGAGAAATGAACATCTGCCTTTATACTTTCAATAATTAGTATCAATCACTGTATTAAAAACAGAAAAGCCTCATCCTCCACACTGCTTTAAACAAATCTCAACTCCTATCACTGCAAAGGCTTTAGCTGAAGTGTGGCACCGCTGATTCTAAACCCAATGAAGAAATAAAATATGGCTTTCAGATCCAATACATTCAACATTTTTAAGAGCCTATGTGCTAGGCATTGTTGTAGATAATTAAGATGACAAAAGAAAGATACAGTGATGAAAGCTGTTTTAAATCTGTTAAAGAACAAGGAATGAAAATTTTAAAATGAAACAGTTCCATCACGGGGAATTCCCTGGCGATCCAGTGGTTAAGACTCAGCTTCCACTGCTGGGAACCTGGGTCTGATCCCCAGCTGGGGAACTGGGGTCTCGCATGCTGTGCAGCACGGCCAAAGAACACATCAAANCCGACTAGGGGAGGTTAAGTAACCCACCCAGCTGGGCAAGTGGGAGAGCTGGAGCCTGAACCCAATGTCTCTGGCTCCAGAGCAAGCGACTTCCCCAGCCAGATAAGCAGAGTGAATTACACAGAGAACCATGGGGCCCTCTGGATCCCAATGCCTACTTTCTTTCCACTACCTGCTGAGCTCTCTCTCCCCTGTTACACGTACAACAAACGCCTTCACCTACCGAAGGGCTAAGAGCTGAAGTGGCTAAAAGCAAAAGAACCAAAGCGAGCGGAGGTTTAACTCACCTGTTTTTGTCGCTGATGTATAAAGAATTTTTTCCTTTTGAAAGAAATTTTTAGAATGTTCACCCTGCCAAAAAAAAATAAAACATGACACAAAAAAAGCACATCAGGGAGCAGCCGGGTTGCAGCTAACACCTCGCGGTGATGGCCAGGGGCTCTCGGCTTCCTAGACTTTGCTTCAGCGTAGCAAGGATGGCGGCCCCATGGCCCCGGCCAAACACCAAGTAGCTGACCGAAGCCGAGCGTCACATCACGGCCACTGGATTATGATACAGCTCTTAAATAACCAGGACCACGGGCAAGGCGCTCCCTTTGCTGTCAGCTGTTCTGTGACGCTGCAGCTTTACGGGAGCTGGTGTGTACCTGGGCAAGACAGCTGAGGGCAGTGTGGAGCAGGGGGAGGAGCGCAGACAGACCTAGACCTGAGGCCCAGCTGCTTTGCAACTTAAAAGCCACTTAATAGCCATGCGTCAACTAGCCCCTTGTCTGCAGAGTAACACAATTAGAGCCACCACGAACGCAGCCTTTTAATGCACCACGTCCTCTGCTTCAAGCTTTACGGCAGCCCCTCCACTAAGCCTTGGCAAAATCGCTATAACCAATTTTCAGATGAGGAAACTAAGGCTGGGAGATATCCCGTAAGCGCTCAAGGTCATTCATCCAGAGATGCTTAAAGCCAGGATCGGAGCATGTACTCTTAATTCCTTGAGCAGAGAGCCTTAGGATCAATGGGGACAGCACTGCCTTTCTCAGATTTGTGATGATTCGAGTCTTTTGGGTCTCCTCAGGTTTTAGACCAGAATCGGGCACAAAGCTTCAGGAACTGCACAGAAAATACAACTCCTGCTCAGAGGAAGTTCTCTGGATTCTGGCTCATGTGCCCCCCAGGAAGGATTCCTTAACACCAAAACCTGCCTTGGGCTGTTTTTATCCATGTTTCACAGAGTATCCCAAACCACAGGGTGACCAAGGGGGAAGGGTATGTCCAGTAATAACCAGAAGAATTTTCCCAGCTACAGAATCTGGATGCATTGTAGAGGTCAGAGGTAAAAACTTGGGAGAAAGTCTCTGTCCCTTCTTTAGAAATAAAAGTTTAAAATTAGAGGTACCGTTACTTTTGTTGAGCATATTTTTAAAGCATGATTCAGAGAATAATTAGAACTGGTTTGCACTTACCAAGGATAGAAACTTGTGCAAATATATTTTCGGTACACAGCGATGCCCGCAGAAGCAATTCCAATCATTAGATCTAAATTGTGCAAATCCTGTAAAATAGGAAGGCTTCAGATTCACAGTGTGCTACTGTCAGGCTTATGGCCTCTGGTAACTCAAGCACCCACACTTTTATAAATAGCACAAAGTATAAGCTCCAAAAGGAAGATTACAGAAAACAGGCAAAAATCTCCTCTTAACAGATAAACTTAAGATCTAAGTACTTAGCACCAAATTCTCCTAAAGTGAAAATATACTGCCTGACAGCAACACCTGGGTCCTGGCAGTTTACAAAGTTATTAGGCAAGCTCACTCATTCCACAGAATCAGAGAAATGAACACCTGCCTTTATACTTTCAATAATTAGTATCAATCACTGTATTAAAAACAGAAAAGCCTCATCCTCCACACTGCTTTAAACAAATCTCAACTCCTATCACTGCAAAGGCTTTAGCTGAAGTGTGGCACCGCTGATTCTAAACCCAATGAAGAAATAAAATATGGCTTTCAGATCCAATACATTCAACATTTTTAAGAGCCTATGTGCTAGGCATTGTTGTAGATAATTAAGATGACAAAAGAAAGATACAGTGATGAAAGCTGTTTTAAATCTGTTAAAGAACAAGGAATGAAAATTTTAAAATGAAACAGTTCCATCACGGGGAATTCCCTGGCGATCCAGTGGTTAAGACTCAGCTTCCACTGCTGGGAACCTGGGTCTGATCCCCGGCTGGGGAACTGGGGTCTTGCATGCTGTGCAGCACGGCCAAAGAACACATCAAACCAAAGTAAAACAGCTCTTCCCCCTGAATCATCAATATTCTCTTTACCCACTCAGACACTCATAATTTTATTTTTGATGTGGACCATTTAAAAAAAATCTTTATTGAATGTGCTAAAATATTGCTTCTGTTTTTAAGGTTTGGTTCTTTGGCCCCAAGGAGTGTGAGATCTTAGCTTCCGGACCAGGGATTGAGCCTGTATCCCCTACACTGGAAGGTGAATAACTGGGCCACTGGACCACCAGGGAAGTCCCTCTTAATTTTCAAGAAGGAGCAGAGTTACCAATGAGTGTGAACCTTAGGTCTGTCACTTACTAGCTATGCTAGTTTGGGCTACTGAGCCTCAATTTTTCCTTTTGTGCAATAAGGATTATCGAATCCACCTCTGAGAGTTTTATCAGGTTGAACTTAGAGAATATAAGAATGTAGAACAGGGCCTGGCATGCGGTAGGTATAATAAACATTTATCTCATTCCCCTCTCAAGAGACAGTGGGATGAGTCACTTATGAACAGTGATGTGCATGTGGGGAGCTGGAAAAACTGACCAAAGCAGATGCTCCCGACACACGGAGCATCCAGAGAGTAATCCCGACAGGGCCCCCAGCTGAAATCACACGCAGAAAGCAAAACCAAACCACACGCTGAGAACCAGGGTGGCATCGGAACACGATACTTGGAATCGGAATACATGGAAATATGAGGCAAGTGGGAGAGAAAATTAGCAAACAAAATAAAAATCGAGTGCAGAATAAAGCAATAAATGAATGCTTTGGGTGGGCCAGTGACATGGGTCTCAAATCTCCTGGCTGCATGATGCTCCTGTCTGCACCACACCCTCAGCGGCCAAGGACAGGTACTGTCAGCTAAATTCAGGCCCATCTCCACCTTCCAGCTCGAGGAGCAGGACTGTGTGACTAGTCCTGGCTAATGAGCTATGATCAGAAGTGATGCATCTGGAACAGTGGCTACTATGGACTGCTGCTGCTAAGTCACTTCAATCGTGTCCGACTCTGTGTGACCCCATAGAGGCAGGCCCCAAGGCTCCCTATCCCTGGGATTCTCCAGGCAAGAACACTGGAGTGGGGTTGCCATTTCCTTCTCCAATCCATGAAAGTGAAAAGTGAAAGTGAAGTCACTCAGTCGTATCCGATTCTTTGCGACCCCATGGACTACAGCCTACCAGGCTCATCTGTCCATGGGATTTTCCAGGCAAGAGTACTGGAGTGGGGTGCCATTGCCTTCTCCGACTATGGACTAGGTGGACTAGGTATTCAGTTACTATTTGTTTTCTTTGGATATGATGTAGGCCAATTACAGGTAGAAAATGTAAAGGTCAGTTGCCAATTAGACTGAAAGACGAACTCCCCAGGTCAGTAGATGCCCAATATGCTACTGGAAAAGAGGGGAGAAATAATTCCAGAAAGAATGAAGAGGTGGAGCCAAAGTGAAAACAACGCCCAGCTGTGGATGTGACTGGTGATGGAAATAAAGTTTGATGCAGTAAAGAGCAATATTGCAAAGGAATGTGACATGTCAGGTCCATGAATCAAGGCAAATTGGAAGTGGTCAAACTGGAGATGGCAAGAGTGAACGTTGATATTCTAGGAATCAGCAAACTAAAATGGACTGGAATGGGTGAATTTAACTCAGATGACCATTATATCTACTACTGTGGGCAGGAATCTCTTAGAAGAAATGGAGTAGCCTTCATAGTCATCAAAAGAGTCGAATGCAGTACTGCATCAAATGCAGTACTTTTGGGCAGCCTCAAAAATGACAGACATCTGTTTGTTTCCAAGGCAAACCATTCATTATCATAGTAATCCAAGTTTATGCCCCAACCAGTAATGCTAAAGAAGCTGAAATTGAATGGTTCTATGAAGACCTATAAGACCTTTTAGAACTAACAGCCCAAAAAAANTTTCCAAGGCAAACCATTCATTATCATAGTAATCCAAGTCTATGCCCCAACCAGTAATGCTAAAGAAGCTGAAATTGAATGGTTCTATGAAGACCTATAAGACCTTTTAGAAGTAACAGCCCAAAAAGATGTCCTTTCCATTATAGGGGACTGGAATGCAAAAGTAGGAAGTCAAGAGATACCTGGAGTAACAGGCAAATTTGGCCTTGGAGTACAGAATGAAGCAGGGCAAAGGCTAATACAGTTTTGCTAAGAGAACGCACTGGTCACAGCAAACACCCTCTTCCAACAACACAAGAGAAAACTCTACACATGGATAACACCAGGTGGTATATATCAAAATCAGACTGATTATATTCTTTGCAGCTGAAGATAGAGAAGCTCTGTACAGTCAGCAAAAACAAGACCAGGAGCTGACTGTGGCTCAGATCATGAACTCCTTATTGCCAAATTCAGACTTAAACTGAAGAAAGTAGGGAAAACCACTAGACCATTTAGGTATGACCTAAATCAAATCCCTTACGATTATACAGTGGAAGTGAGAAATAGATTCAAGGGATTAGATCTGATAGTCAGAATGCCTGAAGAACTGTAGAGGACGTTCGTGACATTGTACAGGAGGCAGGGATCAAGACCATCCCCCCAAAAAAGAAATGCAAAAAGACAAAATGATTGTCTGAGGAGGCCTTACAAATAGCTGTGAAAAGAAGAGAAGCTAAAGGCAATGGAGAAAAGGAAAGATATACCCATTTGCATGCAGAGTTCCAAAGAACAGCAAGAAGAGATAAGAAAATCTTCCTCAGTGATCAATGCAAAGAAACAGAGGAAAACAATAGAATGGGAAAGACCAGAGATCTCTTCAAGAGAATTAGAGATACCAAGGGAACATTTCATGGAAAGATGGGCTCAATAAAGGACAGAAATGGTCTGAACCTAACAGAAGCAAGATATTAAGAGGAGGTGGCAAGAAGACACAGAAGAACAATACAAAAAATATCTTCATGACCCAGATAATCACGATGGTGTGATCACTCACCTACAGCCAGACATCCTAGAATGCCAAGTCAAGCAGGCCTTAGGAAGCATCACTATGAACAAAGCTAGTGGAGGTGATGGAATTCCAGTTGAGCTATTTCAAATCCTAAAAGATGATGCTGTTAAAATGCTTCACTCAATAATGCCAGCAAATTTGGAAAANAAAAAGTGCATAGAGGGGAACAGAGAGCATGACTAGAAAGCCAGGCAGAGTGGGGTGAGGTGTAGCTGGACAGCCCGCCTAGCTGGAAGGTAACCTACAGCAACAGGATATACTCACGTGTGTATCTGTGACACTATCTATTCATGCCTCTGCTTCCGGGGAATGGAACTGTGCTGCTGAAAAGGACTGGCGGTGGGGGGCGGGGGTGCTGGGGAGAGTGTGATGTTTGTGTGTATCATTTTTTCCCATCCTGGCTCTCACACTGGGCTGAAAAACTGTGCTGCTGAAATGGAGTGAGGCGGGTGCTTGCGTGCATGGGTGTGTGTGTGTGTGTGTCTTTCCCATCCTGGCTCTCACACTGGGCTGAAAAAGGTCATCGTCCTTCCCGTTTCTTTCCTAAAAGAAGTGTGGGTTCCCCTGCTCGTAGCTGCCTTCTTTACCTTTCCCTCTCCTGCCCACAGCTGCCAAGGAGCGTTGGGGGCTGATCTGGAAGTTTTTCTGCTAACCCACAAGTCAGGCAGGAGGAAGCCAGCTTACTCACGTCTCCTGGGCCACCTGGAATCCAGGTTCCAAATGTTTCAGGGCTGCTGAGAACTGGAGGAGAGAAATGGGCCGTGATATGCTAACACCTAGTGTTCAAGCAGAATGGGAAGCTCACACCCACCTTTTAACTGCTTCCTGATGGGTTTGCTTGCTTCAAGCCATCTCTGTTGGGTAAGANAATGTTTCAGGGCTGCTGAGAACTGGTGGAGAGAAACGGGCCGTGATATGCTAACACCTAGTGTTCAAGCAGAATGGGAAGCTCACACCCACCTTTTAACTGCTTCCTGATGGGTTTGCTTGCTTCAAGCCATCTCTGTTGGGTAAGAAAACATAAGATATAAAACCAACCCCTGCAGAAGCCCAGCATGTCCTCAAGGGAGGGTACTCACAGGAGAGTCCAGTGAGTCATCACCAAGCTGTAAACCGAAATACTCCTTCTCAGTCACACCCAGGTAGTTGTAAGCCATGTCCAGGAGAACCTGACCGGTGTCTTGTTTCTAGGAAAGAAAACGTCCAGTGGACGAAATTTTAAAACAAATTAAGAGCTGGTCTCTAGAGTCTTTATTGCAGATAAGAAGGTATTAAAACATCTGGTGAGACTTTATGCACACATGTACCCTGTGTGTGTATGTGCATGCGCACATGCGCGTGCATACATGCACTCAGTCATGTCCAATTCTCTGTGACCTATGGACTGTAGCCCACCAGGCTCCTCTGTCCATGGGATTCTCCCGGCAAGAATACTGAAGTGGGTTGCCATTTTCTCCTCCAGGGTATCTTCCCCACCCAGGGATAAAACCCATGTCTCTTTTATCTCCTGCACTGGCAGGCAGATTCTTTACCCCTGCACCATCTGGGAAGCCCTACCCTACAATAAGAAATGCTTTAATAAATTCCAAGTCAAGAAGCACGACTGAACATATGGAAAATAAGGCTAAGGTAAATATGACTTAGAAGAATGAGATTAATTTAATTTTCTAAGATTTCTTCCTTCCTCTTAGCTGAGATTCTCAAGTGATAACGTCTGAATCGGAAAACTAAGACATCCTGATGACAGTAAATTCTGCGTGACCTGCTCATGGATTATCCACAGCAAAATGCTAATCCACGTCGGTCTGTGTTGGCTCCTCAGAAGCCGGGCAAGTGTATGCAGGGAGGGAAAACTAACAGCATGAAGGAAGACAGCTAAGAATACTCAAATGCTGTGGGAAATACTCTCAGAGGGATCTGGCAGGGGACACTGGAGGATTATCTGCCTCCCTACTCTGCGCCATCTGAAGTGAGAAGCCAGTGGAGACATTCAGCCCACTTCACGTCCAGAGCAGGGCTCAGCTACCTTCTCCACTTGCTGCTCAGGGGGAGGGCGTGGGGCTGGGGAACGGGGACAGAGCCACACGTTTCTTTCCTGCCCTCCTGGGGAGGCCAGCTGTGCAAGAAGGGACTGGACTGTGTGCCAAGTGCCACGGAACACTCGGGGCGCAGTGAACACAGCAGGGCAGGGCAGGCAGCCCCTGACCGTGGTCTGCAAGGGTGACAGGGCTGAGCCCCACGCCCTCTCTCCGGGTGCAGGCACTCAGCAAAGGCAGCGAGCGGACGGCCCAGCACAAAGGCGTGGGGGTGGGAATTGCAAATTCTACTTGAACAGGCAGACTTCTCCAGAATCCTTTGAACCCAACCCTTTAACTTAAGGGCAATGTGAGTCAGAAATAGACCACGTAGAGAACCAGCAAAGGCAGCTTTTTTGAGCGCCTGAGAGCAGATGATGTACCTGAAAACAGGTCACCATGACCAGGATGGGGAGAATTAGATAACTGTCACCCCCTCCTGCAGCCGCTTCTCCAGGACAGTCTCCCATTATCTGGCCCACAGCGTGGGAACGTGAGACACACCCGTGTCCTGAACATGGCCCCTTCCTGCCCCAGGACCCTGGCTCCTGCTGCTGCCTCCGCTTCCCAGGTCACCTCCCATCCCAGGGGAGTCAGGATGGTTTGGAAAAGATGACCTAGTCCACACACTCCAAATCATGACATAGTCTCTCCCCAGATTACAAGATATTCACAATGCCAAGAATTATCCGTTGCCCTTGCTGAAGTTATTAGTTGTATGATTTTATATTATGTTTAACGTGAACTGTGGTGCTAGAGAAGACTCTTGAGAGTCCCTTGGACAGCAAGATCAAACCAGTCAAATCTAAAAGAAATCAGTCCTGAATATTCATTGGAAGGACTGACGCTGAAGATGAAGCTCCAGTACTTTGGTCACCTGATGCAAAGAGCTGACTTGTTGGAAAAGACCCTGATGATGGGAAAGACAGGCAGGAGAAGGTGGAAAAAGAGGATGAGATGGTTGGATCACATCATCAACTCAATGGACAAGAGTTTGAGCAAACTCTGGGAGATTGTGAAGGATAGGGAAGCCTGGCGTGCTGCACTTCACGGGGCTGCAAAGACTCGGCCACGACTGGGCAACTGAATGACAACAGAATCAATCACTGTAATCTACGGGGCATCTACAAGGAGCCAGCCTTGGTGCTCTGCACATTTTATATAGGATCTCCAATCTGCGCAGCAACATCACATAGCCGTCACCACATTTTCTGTGCAGAGAAGCAGACAGAGGTCCCAAAGGCTCCGTGCCTTGAGCCGCCAGCTGACGGGTGTCTGACTGCCTGACTCAGGTGGGTCTGATGCCAGAGCCTGCACGTGCCCTCCGCACTGCCTCTCTCCCCTCTGGAACAAATCATCCCTCATTCCAGTATCTGCCCAACTCACCCAGTTTTCAAATGGACCCAAAATAAGACACATTTTGATGAGAAGAGGCCGCCAGAGGTCACCTTGGCTATATCAGGTCACTGCCCAAGACAGCCTTGCTCTCTGGGTTGAGCTGAGAACAGCTGACATCCAGGCCAGCTTCCCTGAGGATGCCCGCTCCTGGTCATGAGAGGGCCTGGGCTAAGAAAGGTGAATGTGACCCCCGGGAACAAAAACATGCAAAGCGATGGAGATTCGAAGCTGGAACCGGGCCCTCGTATTCACAGGTCAGCCTTGACCAGGCTGCTGGAAGCCCGCGGAGCAGCGCAGGCTGGAGTGACAGTGACGGGCGCCCACTGAACACCAGGCTCTGTTCCGAGGCTCTGCGTAGCCTCTGGGTGGATGCTGTCCTCACCACTCTTCCCCCTTAAAACATGCTCTCACTTGGGATTCTCGTTCCCTCTCAGCCTCCTCTCATCTCCGCAGATAGTCTCCTGCTTGCTCCTCATCTCCCCAGGCTTTAAACACGGAACCTCAGTCATCTTCTCTGTCTCATCTCGAGTGATCCTGATCCTAGCCTAGACTCTTCCTTCAACTCATTTGTGTACATATTGCCATGTCTACAAAGACAAGTAACAAGCATCTCAAACTGACCACATCTAAAACAGAACCAGTTATTTCTGCTCCCAAACTTGTTTCTCTCTCAGCCTTTCCCATTTCTATAAATTCCAACTCCATCTTGCCCACTGCTCAAGTCAAAAACCTT
>SJYW01013661.1:211332-223805 GCA_006410735.1 Raphicerus campestris
CTACGGGGCATCTACAAGGAGCCAGCCTTGGTGCTCTGCACATTTTATATAGGATCTCCAATCTGCGCAGCAACATCACATAGCCGTCACCACATTTTCTGTGCAGAGAAGCAGACAGAGGTCCCAAAGGCTCCGTGCCTTGAGCCGCCAGCTGACGGGTGTCTGACTGCCTGACTCAGGTGGGTCTGATGCCAGAGCCTGCACGTGCCCTCTGCACTGCCTCTCTCCCCTCTGGAACAAATCATCCCTCATTCCAGTATCTGCCCAACTCACCCAGTTTTCAAATGGACCCAAAATAAGACACATTTTGATGAGAAGAGGCCGCCAGAGGTCACCTTGGCTATATCAGGTCACTGCCCAAGACAGCCTTGCTCTCTGGGTTGAGCTGAGAACAGCTGACATCCAGGCCAGCTTCCCTGAGGATGCCCGCTCCTGGTCATGAGAGGGCCTGGGCTAAGAAAGGTGAATGTGACCCCCGGGAACAAAAACATGCAAAGCGATGGAGATTCTAAGCTGGAACCGGGCCCTCGTATTCACAGGTCAGCCTTGACCAGGCTGCTGGAAGCCCGCGGAGCAGCGCAGGCTGGAGTGACAGTGACGGGCGCCCACTGAACACCAGGCTCTGTTCCGAGGCTCTGCGTAGCCTCTGGGTGGATGCTGTCCTCACCACTCTTCCCCCTTAAAACATGCTCTCACTTGGGATTCTCGTTCCCTCTCAGCCTCCTCTCATCTCCGCAGATAGTCTCCTGCTTGCTCCTCATCTCCCCAGGCTTTAAACACGGAACCTCAGTCATCTTCTCTGTCTCATCTCGAGTGATCCTGATCCTAGCCTAGACTCTTCCTTCAACTCATTTGTGTACATATTGCCATGTCTACAAAGACAAGTAACAAGCATCTCAAACTGACCACATCTAAAACAGAACCAGTTATTTCTGCTCCCAAACCTGTTTCTCTCTCAGCCTTTCCCATTTCTATAAATTCCAACTCCATCTTGCCCACTGCTCAAGTCAAAAACCTTGGGGATCACCTCAAGGCTTCTTTCACATCCCAGATCCCACTGGTTCCATGTTTTAAGCCACTTCCAGGCTTGGTTTACTCTTGGCCGAATGACCACCCCGTCTATTGATCATGGTCTCTGCCAAAGACTGAGCCTCAGCCCTTGCCCTACCCCCACCTCCTAGTCAATAGAGCACCTTGAGTGACACCTGAGTCAGATCACATCAGGTCTCTGCCCTACAACACCCTTCAACACTCTTTGCTTCATTCAGAACACAGCCAGTGCTCAGCCTGACCTACAGGGCTCTTCACAATCCCCCTGGCCCCTTAAGAGGAAAAAAGTTACATTAAAAAAGTAAAAAAAAAAAAAAAAAAAAAAAACCACCAAAACCGTACCTATTTTATTATAGAAAAAGTTGTTTTTTTCTTTTCCAGACTTAAGTGGGAAAGAGGAAAAATTAACTATTTGCACCCAAATGTTTTGCTGTGACATGGGAAAATAATCAAGCACAATGTTATATTCCGTCCTTACTGATTTTTTTTCCTTCTGTCTGTACCATCTGCCGTGTTCAGTCCTCCAGTCCTGTGTCCACCTTGATGTGGGAGGAAGGGACATTTTGTCAAAAAGCACGCTGGCGTATGTGTGTTCACCAGCTCATTTGTTCATAAAAACATTTTATGATATTAAAAAAAAAATCTTTTGAAATGGCTATTAGGGCTTCCAAAGTGGCGCAGTGGTAAAGAATCGCCTGCAGGAGATGCAGGAGATACGGATTCGCTCCCTGGGTTGGGAAGATCTCCTGGAGGAGGGCATGGCAGCCTGCTCCAGTATTTTTGCCTGGAGAATCCCATGGACAGAGGAGCCTGGCGGGGGGTCGCAGAGTCAGACACGACTGAGCACGCATGCATGCATGCATTAGAAGAAAAAATAAGCCACCTATCACCTGTCAGTTCTGACCTCATCTCTGGCTCCCCTTCTCCTCGCTCATTACACTCCAGACACCCTGGCGTCCCGCCTGTCCCGCACCCACACTAAGGGAACCCCGCCTCAGGGCCTTGGCTCTGCTGCGGCTTCTGCCTGGAACGTGCTTGCTCCAGAGAAGCACAGGGTTCCTCCCTTACTTCCTTTAGGTCATCTCTGAAATGTCATCTTACAAGTGAGGTCTTCTCTAATCTGTAAAAATGACAAATGACAGCTCCACCCTTTGCCCTGCCCTGAACTCTCCACCCTTGTTATCCAGAGTTTTCTTCTAAGTACATAATATCACCTGACATAACACACATTTGCTTACGGTCCCTTTCCTCCCTCTGGGCGGTAAGCTTTAAAAGGACCCAGATTTTGTTCTGTTCTGCGCACTGCTGTATTCTTTGTACCCAGAACAGGGCCTGGCACAGAATAGGTGCTCAGTAAACACGTGCTGAATAAACATTCACGTTCTTGTCAGGAAAAAGATACATGGCTAGGGAATAGCTCCAGGACAATGTAAATTTTAACAGAGAGGCCAGGTCTAAGCTGAGCTGTCAGTTTATAGCAACCGGAAGAGACCTGTGGGGCCTTTAGAGAGCACCCACCATGCGGTGACTTCATATACACCACTCTCTTCTCTTGCCTGCTCAGGTCCACAGTGACCTGGGGTCAGCAGGAAGCAGACTCATGGGGTGGGGGGCATTTCAGAAGGGACCGGTTTTTGTTACCCTTTAAATTCCTGTGGCCTCCTATCATCCCCCAATGGTTCTCCCATACCCTCTCTCCTCTTTCTGATGCCTTCCCTTGCACACTGAATTTTCCAGGCTGGGGCAGTTGCCGGCAGCCAGTCTGGGACCGGAGATGACCCCTTTAGGACTGGCCAGAGAATGGGAGAGACAGGCAAAGGTCACAAAAACCCAGGTGGTGAGTGGGGTGGGGTGAGGCGGCAGGGGAGGCTTCTGGTTAGGCATCACACTGCTGATGTAGGACTAGAGACCTCATTTCTAGCCCTGCTTCTGCCGCAGGCTTGAGGTGGGAGAAGCCAGGCCGTCTCCAAGGCCTGCCATCTGGGTAGCTAACCACCTCACTCCCCTCCAGAGAGGACCCGCTGTTTACCATCTGCACAACTAATGAGCCCCTGGTGCATGGCAGGCACAGTGAAAATGACACTACAGCTCTTCTATAGAGCTCGAAAGCTTGAAGAGTGACATATAACCTGATAGCTGTAACTACTATTCATGCAACAAGACATGGGCTCTAGAAAGCATACCCAGGGCACCATTACTGGAGGGTCAGTGCAGGCGGGCAAAGGTGTCACAGAAGCAGTAACATCTAGGACTCACACAGTTGACAAATAAGAGAGGGAAAGCCATGTCAGGCACANGAGACATGAGCTCTAAGAAAGCATACCCAGGGCACCATTACTGGAGGGTCAGTGCAGGCGGGCAAAGGTGTCACAGAAGCAGTAACATCTAAGACTCACACAGTTTACAAATAAGAGAGGGAAAGCCATGTCAGGCATAGAAAAGAATGTGGACAAAGGTTTTATGGGTATTTCTAGTTCAAGCTCAACATGCAAGGTCGGAGACATCAAGCTTTTATTTTAAAATAATTCTCATGTTATAAACCAAAAGGTGAAAAAACATTTCTTAGGGGCATTTATTCAGAAAAAATTAAATCTGGAGAACTTACGTTAACTTTAAAGGTCTGTACCAAGCCATCTAAAAAGCGGACGCTACAGATGACTTCTGATCGCGTTTTCTCTTTGGGTAATTCTGAGGTGCGTATGTTATTAATTCTTCCACCCAACGCACGTAACCGGGAGGTCATAACTATCGCTGAATAACCTGTAAGAGAAGACACGCCTGTTAGCTCTAATATGCAAATTACCATTTCCACTTGAACGTATCTCTCAGTCTATCCATCCCTCGCCTGTCAGCCTGGATCCTCACAAAACCATCTGAAGACCTCAGATAAATGTGAGTTGGATAACAAACCATGTTCCCTTTGAGTTTTGACTTCTAAGCTGCTTTAGACAATATTTATTGCTCAACTATAACACATTCAGAGAATTACATGGCTTATTTGTATCTGATTATCTCTCTAGTCTAAATCTTCTAATTCATATTTTCCACGCCCATAATTTTTTCTGTTTTACTACTTTATATATTTGTGTATTCTACCCCTAAGATTTTTTTTTTTGCACCACAGAACTAATTGTGGTACAGAAATTATTTAAAATATGAAGACATTTATTGATCAATTAGACTACATTAAGAATGTCTATTCATTAAGAGGCTATTTTTAAAAAAGGCAACCCACAGAGATATCTGTAATAAATAACTACAAAGAATATACAAAGAGCTCCTACAAATCAAAAACAGAAAAAACAAGTAGGTAAAAAATGGGAACATCAGTTGTCAAAGAAATGCAAAGTGAAACCTCGAAGCAACAGTACCACACACCCACCAGAATGGCTACCAGGGAATCTGACAAGACCAAGCGTTGGCCACAGTGAGGAGCAACTGGAACTCTTGGGCACTGTGAGTGAGGATGGAAATTAGCGCAGCTGGAAAACTGTTTGGCAGTATCTACTAGAGCTGGACATACACATATTCTGTGAAATAATTCCACTCCTAGGCATATTTCCAAAAGAAAAGTATACACTTATCTGCTAAAAGACATGCATAAGACTTCATAATAGCTCCACACTGGAAAAGGCCGACTAGAATGGATGAACTGTAGTAGAGTCACACCATGCACAGACTAAACAGCAAGGAAAATAGAAACTCCTGTGATACATGGTAGGACTTCTTTTTCCAGTGTTGTGTTGAGCAAAAGCAGCCAGACTCAACAGACGACCTGCTGCTGCTGCTAAGTCGCTTCAGTCATGTCCGACTCTGTGCGACCCCATAGACGGCAGCCCACCAGGCTCCCCTGTCCCTGGGATTCTCCAGGCAAAAAGACTGGAGTGGGTTGCCATTTCCTTCTCCAATGCATGAAAGTGAAAAGTGAAAGTGAACTAGCATGATTCAATTTACCCAAAGTTCAGCTCCAGGCAAAACTAATCGATAGAAGACAGGACAGCAGTTACCTCTGGGTGCAGTGACTGAGGGGGTGGACAGGGGTCTTCTGGGGTATGTATAGTCTATCTCTTGAATGGGGTGCTAATACCACTGATGTACTCTGTAAAAATGCATCAAACATCATTATGATTTATGCTTTTTTTTTAATGTATATTTCAACAGAGCTTACTTTTTGACAACATGAATGAAGAGGGAATTAGAGAGCAGTTTGCAGTCTGAGCATGGTATAATCAGGGAACAGTAAGGAAAGTGGCTTTACCAGTGAATGCAATCATGAAATGTTAGACTAACCAGGCTAAAGCCATATGCAACCTAGGACACAGCCACTTTGTGCAAGCGGGAGGCATGCGCATCCAGGCCAGCTCCTCGGCTTAGGAACAGAGGTGTAAATCTGACAAGACTGGGTGGAAAAGCAGATAAAGATGAAGGACTTAAAGAGCAATTTAATATCCGTTTAAAGGTTAATTTTCTGCAGACTTTCTCTGACGAGCCAGGCCTCTGCATGTCCTATTGCTTCTGCCTGGGAAGCTCTTTCTGCTCCTCTTCACCTTGTTAACTCCTACTCGGGCCTCAGTGCTTGGCATGAAGATGACCTCCTCAGGGAAGCCTTCCCTGGCGTTCCTAATGACTCACATATTTGTTATAGGCTCTCTACACTGCTCATCATAATTTCACATTTATAAATGATGATGAATTTAATATCTGCTTCTGCCACTAGAAGCCGAGCTTCATGAGGGCAAGAACCAGGTCTGGTCTTGCTCACTGTATCTCCCAACACCTAGCTCTGGGAGCAGTTGATCTGAATGAATCAATGAACAAAATGAAAACTGAAGCCAAGATTATAGCCTGGAAAAAAAAACAAAAAACAGTACAGCCTAATAGACAAACATGGGATGGTGGAAATAGGCAGGAGAAAAGGATGGGGTGAGAGTGGAGGCTTTGATTAGAATGCAGAGTGGACCCCAAGCTCCACTGTGAACTGGGGTGCTGTTGACCACGGCCCTCACACTGCCACACGCACACACATCACCTGGGGGTCTTCTTAAGATGCTCAGTTCAGTTCAGTTGCTCAGTTGTATCTGACTTTGCGACCCCATTAACCACTGCACGCCAGGCCTCCCTGTCTATCACCAACTCCCAGAGTCCACCCAAACCCACGTCCATCGAGTCAGTGATGCCATCCAACCATCTCATCCTCTGTTGTCCCCTTCTCCTCTTGCCCCCAATACCTCCCAGCATCAAGGTCTTTTCCAATGAGTCAGCTCTTTGCATCAGGTGGTCAAAGTATTAGAGTTTCACCTTCAGCATCAGTCCTTCCAATGAACACNCTACGGGGCATCTACAAGGAGCCAGCCTTGGTGCTCTGCACATTTTATATAGGATCTCCAATCTGCGCAGCAACATCACATAGCCGTCACCACATTTTCTGTGCAGAGAAGCAGACAGAGGTCCCAAAGGCTCCGTGCCTTGAGCCGCCAGCTGACGGGTGTCTGACTGCCTGACTCAGGTGGGTCTGATGCCAGAGCCTGCACGTGCCCTCTGCACTGCCTCTCTCCCCTCTGGAACAAATCATCCCTCATTCCAGTATCTGCCCAACTCACCCAGTTTTCAAATGGACCCAAAATAAGACACATTTTGATGAGAAGAGGCCGCCAGAGGTCACCTTGGCTATATCAGGTCACTGCCCAAGACAGCCTTGCTCTCTGGGTTGAGCTGAGAACAGCTGACATCCAGGCCAGCTTCCCTGAGGATGCCCGCTCCTGGTCATGAGAGGGCCTGGGCTAAGAAAGGTGAATGTGACCCCCGGGAACAAAAACATGCAAAGCGATGGAGATTCTAAGCTGGAACCGGGCCCTCGTATTCACAGGTCAGCCTTGACCAGGCTGCTGGAAGCCCGCGGAGCAGCGCAGGCTGGAGTGACAGTGACGGGCGCCCACTGAACACCAGGCTCTGTTCCGAGGCTCTGCGTAGCCTCTGGGTGGATGCTGTCCTCACCACTCTTCCCCCTTAAAACATGCTCTCACTTGGGATTCTCGTTCCCTCTCAGCCTCCTCTCATCTCCGCAGATAGTCTCCTGCTTGCTCCTCATCTCCCCAGGCTTTAAACACGGAACCTCAGTCATCTTCTCTGTCTCATCTCGAGTGATCCTGATCCTAGCCTAGACTCTTCCTTCAACTCATTTGTGTACATATTGCCATGTCTACAAAGACAAGTAACAAGCATCTCAAACTGACCACATCTAAAACAGAACCAGTTATTTCTGCTCCCAAACCTGTTTCTCTCTCAGCCTTTCCCATTTCTATAAATTCCAACTCCATCTTGCCCACTGCTCAAGTCAAAAACCTTGGGGATCACCTCAAGGCTTCTTTCACATCCCAGATCCCACTGGTTCCATGTTTTAAGCCACTTCCAGGCTTGGTTTACTCTTGGCCGAATGACCACCCCGTCTATTGATCATGGTCTCTGCCAAAGACTGAGCCTCAGCCCTTGCCCTACCCCCACCTCCTAGTCAATAGAGCACCTTGAGTGACACCTGAGTCAGATCACATCAGGTCTCTGCCCTACAACACCCTTCAACACTCTTTGCTTCATTCAGAACACAGCCAGTGCTCAGCCTGACCTACAGGGCTCTTCACAATCCCCCTGGCCCCTTAAGAGGAAAAAAGTTACATTAAAAANATGAGATGGCTGGATGGCATCACCAACTTGATGGACATGAATTTGAGTGAACTCTGGGAGTTGGTGATGGACAAGGAGCTGTGGCATGCTGCACTTCATGGGGTCACAAAGAGTAGGACATGACTGAGTGACTGAATTGAACTGGGTGGGGCCTGAGAACCTCCATCTCTCAGACTGCTGAGTGACACCGTAGCTGCAGGTTCAGGGCCCACACTGTGACAGGCAGTCACGTACACTTAGAAAACCATAGACATTTGTCAGGGCAGGGCCCAAGATCAAGATTTGGCAGTCGGAAGCAAGGAAGCAATGACGACAAAGCTGATGAGAGGCCTGAGGAGGGTCGAGCCTTGGGAACCACAGCAGAACAGCTTAGCTGCAGGCAGCAAAGACATACAAGAGATGAAAGCTGTGCAGAAGATACACCCGGGACAGGAGGGTGTCCTCGGGTATTTCAGAAGCTAATCCTACTTCAGAAGCTCCAGGAAAACCTCCATTCTTTTGTAGATGGGGACAGGAAATATCAAAAATTCACCAAAAAAGACTCCTGGGACTGGCAATAGATGGGAACTTGTTGTCACTTACAAAATTCCACCCACCCACCACCTCCACCATGCCCTTTCCAAGGAAAATGTCATCAGAAGAAGGGGTGCATTTTCTGAGTAATACTAAAAGTTATCAAAAGACAACAAACGTGTTCCATAATGCCTTAACTGCCTTGAATTTCACATGTCAAATTTATTATTTAGTTCTTGTCGAAGAATTTCAGGTGGGTTATAAAAAAAATTTTTTTAAGATACAATAGAACCATTTCCAGTATGGCTCTTAGTGGGAGGTGCACATCAGAGCTACCTGGAGAGCTTTCAGAAAATATGCCATCCCTGCCCCATAGATGGTGACTCAACATCCCGGGGTGTGGCGCAGAATGACATTCCTCTCAGGAAGCCCTCAGAGGGTCAGGCCCGCCTGGGCTAGAAGAGCAAGTTTTGGGGAAAATCTCAGTGTGTTTCAGACGGTCAGATTTAGAATACAGTCAACCCTCCGGATCCAAGGTTCCTTGCCCTCGGATCCAACCAGCCACTGATTAAAACTCTTCAGGAAAACAAAAAATTCCAGAAAGTTGGGAAAAGCAAAACTTGAATTTGTCACGCATGAGAGCATACCTAGTTAACACAGCATTTATGTCACATTTGTAACTATTAACGCATTTACACTGCATTAGGTGTTGGAAGTCAGTGGTCCCCGACCTTTTGACACCAGGGACCAGTTTCGTGGAAGACAAACTGGAGGGAGGATGGCTTTGGGATGATTCAGGTGCATTGTACTTATTGTACACTTTATTTCTATTATTATCACATTGTGATATATAGAGAAATAAGTATACAACTCACCATAATGCAGACTCAGATAATCAGACATTAGATGCTCATAAGGGGCGCACAGGCTAGATCCCTCACGCGCACAGATCAGTAGGGCTCAAGCTCCTCTGAGAATCTAACACCACTGCTGGTCCGACAGGAGGCGGAGCTCAGGGGTATGAGAGCGGAGGGGAGCTGCTGTCAATAGGATGAAGCTCCGCTTGCTGACAGCCCACTCTGTGCTGTGCAGCCCCGTCTCTAACAGGCCACAGACCAGTACTGACCCAGGGCCTGGGGCTTGGGGACCGCGGTTATAAGTAATCAAGAGATGGTTTTAAGCACACTAAATCATGTCACAGGCTATATGCAAATACTACGCCACTATATATAAGGGACTTACGAGTCCTCAGGTTTTCACATCCCAGTCTGAAACCAATTCCCTGCGGATACGAAAGGGACAACTGTACAGGTTCCACAAAACCTGAGCCACTCAGAGGCCACATGTGCGACACTCGGGGAGGTGCTCAGAGCACCTAAAACCGAGAGCAGCGCAGGCCGCGACCCTGGACGGGAAAAAACCGGACGTGATTTCAGCAGGAGCCTCCGAACAAGTGCCACGGGCTGGGGCGGCAACGGCAGGTCTGATCTTCACGGCGCTCGCACCTGGGCAGCTGTGCCCGGCGCCAGCGTGTGTGTGCCGGGGACTCACTGACTTAACCAGGGTTAGTGGCGCTCCCAGCATGATCCCGCAGCCAGCTGCCGACAAACTCAAGCAGACCAGCTGCCCAGAAGAGATCTACTTTTTCCTCCTCACATGATCTCTGTTACATAATCAGGTTGGGGCCCAACATCCTCATAATTCGGTGACATTTCATCAAAGTTGCAGAAACGTTCTCCCCATAATTATCCCCAAAGCAAACCTTAATATGAGTGAGCCTGATGTTGAATAACCACATAATTGAGCCATGTGGTGTTTTCCGATTGTCTTGAAATTATATCTTAAACAATCCGGTCAGGACAATGGATGCTGACTAACAGCCCTGTTTCCTGTACTGCGGCAATTGGGGAACTCAGGGTTTCTATGGCTTCCTTTATAAGCCTCTTAATTCTAAACAAAGCGACAACCCAACCAGGAACACACTGGCCTCTTCAACCACCAATGATTACATCTGTAGCTGATGAATTTTATACCATGGAAGCCCAGCTGGTTCTTTGCATTAAGAGAGAAAAAAAAAAGAACGTCATGCACAGTAACACCTCAAGGTCTACTGTTGACTATAGTTTTTAACAAAGATTATACTTGCAAAACATTATAGAACGAGGCACGTCTCAGTACAATGAGATGGCGGGGGCTCCATACCTACCATGAGCCATGGGATCACCACGTGTTAAGTGCCTACACAATGTGATACATACCAGACACTCAACAGCAGGCATTTAAATAACAATCTGTTTTGTTCTGACTTATGATTTCAAATCTATGCTGTGAAGGCTGGTTTCAGACAAAAGTTGTTTGTGGTTGGAACTTGTTTGAAGGGCCTGTTTTGATGAAATGGCTTGGAATTGGTTATTAGGACTTTTTAAATCCAACTCTTAAAACCTGAAGTGGCGAGGACCATCACGTCACTGGCACCATAGTAACGGCTTGGTGGCCATCGCCTGATGGCCCAAATACCAGGAGGTTGGCCAGCAACTCAAGAGTGTTCGACTTGAGCAAGGCTACTCTTTGCTGATCTAAATAGCTCTACAAAGCACTTGAGACACTTGCTCCTGCCACGCCCAGGCTACTCTTGGTTGCAGAGGTGTTAAAACATGCACTAGCCTCAGGAAGAGAAGGGACATCTGTTCCTGCATTGGCAAGGCTACTCCTCATACACAGGTAGCGGTGCCAGCCAAGTAATGGTTCCTGGAATAATAACCTTTGGAGCAGTTCACCCAACCTGGCAATGCTGGTGCCAACTGCCCATAAGCTAGGTGCCCCAGCAGCAAGGAACCCAAACTGGCAGCTTTTGGCTCAAAAGATGATCTGTATGAGAACCACCTCTTAGAAAGGTCCAGCTCAACTAAATTTGGACTTCTTTCAACTCCCCATGGCCTGGAACAGGAATGCAATCAATCTGTCATTGGTGTGGTGTATGTTATTTCTTTCTTGGCTTATTAAGAGTCATGATCCTAGTGAATGAACAATGGCTGCCTGCCGTGTTAGCAAACAGAGGACGTTGCCGCTACAGCCTCCTCTGAAGGTGAGCCCTGAGGGAACTCAGGATGGAGACACACGGCCTGCCTGCTGCCAGGTCCTCGGCCCCTGCAGCCGCCCTCATCACTGGGGACGGAAAAGCCCAGGACGCTGGCCCTAGAGAGCTAAGGTGCATATCAAAGGAATGACTTCAATGGACCCAGACTCTTGCAGCCTCTCACACATAGAAACGAGCGAAATTCCTGAATGTGAGACATCTGGTTTTCTCTAATGAACAGCAATCTTTTGATGTCCCAACTACTTGGTCACTGCTAAAAGAAAACAAAACCAAACCAAACCCTATATGACCTGGCTCCTTCCCTTACCTCTTCAGGCCCTCAGAGCTATCTGAGAGGCTGCCTCTCAGGATATGAAGTCCTCAGAAAGGACTGAAATGCCAAATAAAATGCATTTCTCGACTTTCAGGTTGTGTTTTTTTCTTCCAGTTGACATCCTGCATGCTACTGGCTTGTAAAATATTATAAATCATAATTCCCACAGCAAACCGGAGTTCAGTCTCAGTCTCTGAGCATAACTGGCCCCAAACAAACAAAAGCAATGTTAAGCTTGGCATTGTAAGTTATAATGCCATCAGATGCTGACTGCAGAGTCTGGATTCTGCAGGACAAACACAAATGCACTATTTCAAAAACAGATGTCCTAGTGTTCCCTGCAGCTGTAGATGTGATACACCTTTCAGCTGCTCCACCAACTCAGTGGGCCTGGAAGCAGGAGTCCAGACACCGGAGCCCAGGTGGTCAGCGGCGGGGAACAGAGCTGCCGTCACCTGCCCTCGAGCCTGAGACGGAAGTGATGCTGTGTGCTGCTTCCTGAGGGTCTACACGCTCATCTGGGGAACGTTTGTTCTTTTCACAAGCCAAGGAATCATGGACAGGAAGAAGGGAGAGGAGTCTTCTCCACTAAGTTAGAAAGCAACCCAATTCCATTTCGATCATTTTAAAAGGAGCGTTAAAGTTATGTCATACCCTTGTTTTTAAGAATAAGAACTACATCCCTAACTCAAAGAGTGCAAAAGTTTCAGTTAGGAAAAAAAAAAAAAAAGGTAGCGGTGCTGATTTGTAAGGCAATGGCACCGCACTCCAGTGCTCTTGCCTGGGAAATCCCATGGATGGAGGAGCCTGGTGGGCTGCAGT
>SJYW01013661.1:229850-241401 GCA_006410735.1 Raphicerus campestris
ACCGAAGAATCGATGCTTTTGAACTGTGGTGTTGGAGAAGACTCTTGAGAGTCCCTTGGACTGCAAGGAGATCCAACCAGTCCATTCTAAAGGAGATCATTCCTGTGTGTTCTTTGGAAGGATTGATGCTAAAGCTGAACGTCCAATACTTTGGCCACCTCATGCGAAGAGTTGACTCATTGGAAAAGACTGATGCTGGGAGGGATTGGGAGCAGGAGGAGAAGGGGATGACAGAGAATGAGATGGCTGGATGGCATCACCAACTTGATGGACATGAATTTGAGTGAACTCTGGGAGTTGGTGATGGACAAGGAGCTGTGGCATGCTGCACTTCATGGGGTCACAAAGAGTAGGACATGACTGAGCGACTGAATTGAACTGGGTGGGGCCTGAGAACCTGCATCTCTCAGACTGCTGAGTGACACCGTAGCTGCAGGTTCAGGGCCCACACTGTGACAGGCAGTCACGTACACTCAGAAAACCATAGACATTTGTCAGGGCAGGGCCCAAGATCAAGATTTGGCAGTCGGAAGCAAGGAAGCAATGACGACAAAGCTGATGAGAGGCCTGAGGAGGGTCGAGCCTTGGGAACCACAGCAGAACAGCTTAGCTGCAGGCAGCAAAGACATACAAGAGATGAAAGCTGTGCAGAAGATACACCCGGGACAGGAGGGTGTCCTCGGGTATTTCAGAAGCTAATCCTACTTCAGAAGCTCCAGGAAAACCTCCATTCTTTTGTAGATGGGGACAGGAAATATCAAAAATTCACCAAAAAAGACTCCTGGGACTGGCAATAGATGGGAACTTGTTGTCACTTACAAAATTCCACCCACCCACCACCTCCACCATGCCCTTTCCAAGGAAAATGTCATCAGAAGAAGGGGTGCATTTTCTGAGTAATACTAAAAGTTATCAAAAGACAACAAACGTGTTCCATAATGCCTTAACTGCCTTGAATTTCACATGTCAAATTTATTATTTAGTTCTTGTCGAAGAATTTCAGGTGGGTTATAAAAAAAATTTTTTTAAGATACAATAGAACCATTTCCAGTATGGCTCTTAGTGGGAGGTGCACATCAGAGCTACCTGGAGAGCTTTCAGAAAATATGCCATCCCTGCCCCATAGATGGTGACTCAACATCCCGGGGTGTGGCGCAGAATGACATTCCTCTCAGGAAGCCCTCAGAGGGTCAGGCCCGCCTGGGCTAGAAGAGCAAGTTTTGGGGAAAATCTCAGTGTGTTTCAGACGGTCAGATTTAGAATACAGTCAACCCTCCGGATCCAAGGTTCCTTGCCCTCGGATCCAACCAGCCACTGATTAAAACTCTTCAGGAAAACAAAAAATTCCAGAAAGTTGGGAAAAGCAAAACTTGAATTTGTCACGCATGAGAGCATACCTAGTTAACACAGCATTTATGTCACATTTGTAACTATTAACGCATTTACACTGCATTAGGTGTTGGAAGTCAGTGGTCCCCGACCTTTTGACACCAGGGACCAGTTTCGTGGAAGACAAACTGGAGGGAGGATGGCTTTGGGATGATTCAGGTGCATTGTACTTATTGTACACTTTATTTCTATTATTATCACATTGTGATATATAGAGAAATAAGTATACAACTCACCATAATGCAGACTCAGATAATCAGACATTAGATGCTCATAAGGGGCACACAGGCTAGATCCCTCACGTGCACAGATCAGTAGGGCTCAAGCTCCTCTGAGAATCTAACACCACTGCTGATCTGACAGGAGGCGGAGCTCAGGAGTATGAGAGCGGAGGGGAGCTGCTGTCAATAGGATGAAGCTCCGCTTGCTGACAGCCCACTCTGTGCTGTGCAGCCCCGTCTCTAACAGGCCACAGACCAGTACTGACCCAGGGCCTGGGGCTTGGGGACCGCGGTTATAAGTAATCAAGAGATGGTTTTAAGCACACTAAATCATGTCACAGGCTATATGCAAATACTACGCCACTATATATAAGGGACTTACACGTCCTCAGGTTTTCACATCCCAGTCTGAAACCAATTCCCTGCGGATACGAAAGGGACAACTGTACAGGTTCCACAAAACCTGAGCCACTCAGAGGCCACATGTGCGACACTCGGGGAGGTGCTCAGAGCACCTAAAACCGAGAGCAGCGCAGGCCGCGACCCTGGACGGGAAAAAACCGGACGTGATTTCAGCAGGAGCCTCCGAACAAGTGCCACGGGCTGGGGCGGCAACGGCAGGTCTGATCTTCACGGCGCTCGCACCTGGGCAGCTGTGCCCGGCGCCAGCGTGTGTGTGCCGGGGACTCACTGACTTAACCAGGGTTAGTGGCGCTCCCAGCATGATCCCGCAGCCAGCTGCCGACAAACTCAAGCAGACCAGCTGCCCAGAAGAGATCTACTTTTTCCTCCTCACATGATCTCTGTTACATAATCAGGTTGGGGCCCAACATCCTCATAATTCGGTGACATTTCATCAAAGTTGCAGAAACGTTCTCCCCATAATTATCCCCAAAGCAAACCTTAATATGAGTGAGCCTGATGTTGAATAACCACATAATTGAGCCATGTGGTGTTTTCCGATTGTCTTGAAATTATATCTTAAACAATCCGGTCAGGACAATGGATGCTGACTAACAGCCCTGTTTCCTGTACTGCGGCAATTGGGGAACTCAGGGTTTCTATGGCTTCCTTTATAAGCCTCTTAATTCTAAACAAAGCGACAACCCAACCAGGAACACACTGGCCTCTTCAACCACCAATGATTACATCTGTAGCTGATGAATTTTATACCATGGAAGCCCAGCTGGTTCTTTGCATTAAGAGAGAAAAAAAAAAGAACGTCATGCACAGTAACACCTCAAGGTCTACTGTTGACTATAGTTTTTAACAAAGATTATACTTGCAAAACATTATAGAACGAGGCACGTCTCAGTACAATGAGATGGCGGGGGCTCCATACCTACCATGAGCCATGGGATCACCACGTGTTAAGTGCCTACACAATGTGATACATACCAGACACTCAACAGCAGGCATTTAAATAACAATCTGTTTTGTTCTGACTTATGATTTCAAATCTATGCTGTGAAGGCTGGTTTCAGACAAAAGTTGTTTGTGGTTGGAACTNCTAGTCACCTTATTCTTGGGCCCCTAGGCCTATGAAGTCAGAGCTGCAGTTGGTGAAGGCACTTAAGCGTCTGGAGGGACAGTCAGGCTGAGTCCTGCCCCTCATCAAATATTCTCCTTCCCTATCTAGCATGCCCGCCAAGCCATCACCTGGCATCTGCTTGTATTCCTGCAGAGACAGCAAAGGCCTCTCTCGTTTTGGGAGAAAGCTGTGTTATTGAAACAAAAATAGGATGGATGAATGAACAAAGATGATGTGGCATATATACACAATGGAATATTACTCCGCCATAAAAAAATAAAATCTTGCTGTGTGTGGCAACATGGATGGATCTAGAGGGTATTATGCTAAGTGAGGTAGGCCAGACAGAGAGACAAATACCGTATGACTTCACTTATACGTGAAATCTAAAAACACAAAAGAGCAAGTGAAACAGATTCATAGATGGAGAGGACGAAAAGGTGGTGGCAGGAGGGGAGAGAGTGAGGGAGTCGTGCGAAGTAGGTGAAGGAGATTAAGAAGTACAAACTTCTAGTTATAAAATCAACAAGCCATGGGGAATGTAAGATACAGTTTAAGGCATTAAGACCATACTACTGCAATGACTCTGCAGGAGGACAGATGGATTCTAGACTTCTCCTGGTGATCGTTTTATAACGCAGGCCGATGTCAGATCACTATGTTGTTCACCTGAAACTGACATAATATTGTACGTCAACTACACTTCAATTAAAAAGCAAATGCATGAAAATAAGAGTAGCAAGATTCAAACCTATACACAGCATGACAGCAACTAAATAACATCCTTCAGCAAGGAAAGGCGTGGGAGTGGGGCAAACCAGACAACCTGCTGACTTCTTTCCTCCCACCTCCTTCCATCTTCATTCACCAAATGTTAACTGAGTGCGTGTGATGTTTCAGTGGCAGTGAAGATACAAGGGCGGGCTAAAACAGACTCAAACTGAGGCGCATCCTACCAAAGTACTGGCCTGTATTCTCCAAAAATGTCAAGATCATAAGGGACAAACAAAGCCTGAGGAACTGCTTTAATCTAAAGACTAAAGAGACATGACAACCGCATGCAATGCCTGATCTGGGGTTTTCTTTGCTGCAAAGGCCACTCTCGAGACAACTGGCAAAGCCGAGAGGTCTGTAGATGAGATAACAGTACTGCATCAGTACTGACTTCCTGCTTTTAAAAAGTGTACGTAGTTATATAGGAGGATGTCATTTGTTTTAGGAAATACACTTACGTATCTGGAGGGATAGAGTCCTCAAATGGTTCAGGAAAAAAAAAAATGTATATACAGAAGAATAAGATGGCAATATTTGAGGAATCTGGGTGAAGGGTATATGGGAGTTCTTTGTTCTATTCTTAGAACTTTTCTATGAGTCTGAATTAGGTCAAAATGAAAAGTTAAAGAAAAAAATAAATCTCAGGGACAGTGAGTATGTGTGGGGTGTGTGTGTGTGTGTTTAAAGGAAGACAGACTCCGATTTCACACAACTCATAGTGTAGCTGGGGAGACAGGTACTCATACAAATAATGGCACTAATTAAGCACAAAATCGCAACTGTGAAAAGTGCTGTAAAAGGAGAGAGACCTGGTGGTGCGATGGCAGGGTTTACAGCAGGCAGCTTTACCCACAGCAGGAAAGCAAGGGGAGACATCGCAANTGTGTGTGTGTGTGTGTGTTTAAAGGAAGACAGACTCCGATTTCACACAACTCATAGTGTAGCTGGGGAGACAGATACTCATACAAATAATGGCACTAATTAAGCACAAAATTGCAACTGTGAAAAGTGCTGTAAAAGGAGAGAGACCTGGTGGTGCGATGGCAAGGTTTACAGCAGGCAGCTTTACCCACAGCAGGAAAGCAAGGGGAGACATCGCAATCATGGAGCCGAGGTCCGCAGGATGAGTTAATGAGGAGCTGGGGAAGAAGGTTTCAGGCTCTCGCTGGCCCCGTCAGCAGAGAATGCGTGGGGACCAAAGCATGTACACTAGGGCCTACAAGACATGCCAGCATTAGTTTTGTCTTTTACTCTAGGAGCAAAAGGAAGTGATTTTAAAAGACCCTCTGGCGGGTGGCAGAGAACGGGCTGGTGCGTGGCAGGCGTGTGGAGTCCACCACGGTGGTGGTGTTGAGCCGCCTCCAGGAAGAACACCACGCATGATTTTTCCTTTACTCCTTGATGCCTTTATTTTCTACAACCACCATGTATGAATTTGGTAACCAGACCAGGGAAAGGGGCTGGGAGTGGGGAGGGTGTTCAGGGAAGAGCGGGAGGCAAAGTGGGCAAGACATGAGCTCAGGCTGCTGTCTCGCCCCTTCCAGGCCCACCAGTGGGTCGGGTCAAGGGGTGGCTGACAAAGCTGGTTGCTGCCTCTCCCACCGAGACCCTGGGGTCTACCCTGAGGCTGACTCACCTGAGGGAAGCGGGGTGCAGGGACCAGGTCTTCACATCCCCCTCTCTTAAGTCAGACCAGTGCCTTTCATCACCACGGTGTGCAGCTGGCCACCACCCTTTTCTGGTCCTGGATCCTGCCCCTTGGAACGATCCTCTAGCCCTGGGAATTGGGCCCTCAGCACGGCCCTGGGAGCCGGCCATCACTCACCACAGCCTCTCTCAGGATCAAACGCTAAACAGGACGCTTGTCTGTGAGTCAGGGACCCGACCACAAAGGGAGGAGACCCTTTTCTGTGCCAAGTTCTGCCCGAGTGGGTTTTCAGGTCATTGGCTCCTTTAAAATGGTCGATTTAAGGGCAACAGGTTCTATCATTATCCTTGTTTTATAGTCAAGATGAGTCTAGGGATAGACTTGAGTTCCAATCCTGGCTGTCCTTGCACAGCAGCATGCCCTGGCAGGAGTCACTTCATTGCTCTGAGCCTCAGTTTCTCATCCCATTCTGTAAACTGGGGCTGCTAAGTATTAGCAATGTTCTGGGGCTAGAAGATACTATTTATTCCCTTTTGAGGCGCCAAGAGGCTGAGAACAGAAAATTCAAACTACACATTGCTTAAATATTTACAAAGAGCTTGTGTATCCTGACAGTAAATCATGGGACCTGAATTTTCCAGGACTATCCTAATTTCAAATCCTCTGTCCTAACTTTCCACATAACCATTGAAATGTCTCAAAAATTCCACTCTCTCAGTATCCAAACAACACCTCCCAGGCCTCCTCTTGCACAAAGATGCAGCACAAACATTCTTTTTCAGACTACAGATCCCAATCTTTGGTTCTGAAAATGTAGTCAGTGGAGCCCCGCTGGGCCCCTGAAGGAAATGGGGTCAGGGAGAGAAATCTGGGGCAGTCAGCACTCCATCAGGACTCTCAGACTCGGCTGCTTCCTGGCACATGGACGTGCACTGGAGGCCAGAAGCTGTACCGCGATGAGAGCATCACCCACNTTTCATCACCACGGTGTGCAGCTGGCCACCACCCTTTTCTGGTCCTGGATCCTGCCCCTTGGAACGATCCTCTAGCCCTGGGAACTGGGCCCTCAGCACGGCCCTGGGAGCCGGCCATCACTCACCACAGCCTCTCTCAGGATCAAACGCTAAACAGGACGCTTGTCTGTGAGTCAGGGACCCGACCACAAAGGGAGGAGACCCTTTTCTGTGCCAAGTTCTGCCCGAGTGGGTTTTCAGGTCATTGGCTCCTTTAAAATGGTCGATTTAAGGGCAACAGGTTCTATCATTATCCTTGTTTTATAGTCAAGATGAGTCTAGGGATAGACTTGAGTTCCAATCCTGGCTGTCCTTGCACAGCAGCATGCCCTGCCAGGAGTCACTTCATTGCTCTGAGCCTCAGTTTCTCATCCCATTCTGTAAACTGGGGCTGCTAAGTATTAGCAATGTTCTGGGGCTAGAAGATACTATTTATTCCCTTTTGAGGCGCCAAGAGGCTGAGGACAGAAAATTCAAACTACACATTGCTTAAATATTTACAAAGAGCTTGTGTATCCTGACAGTAAATCATGGGACCTGAATTTTCCAGGACTATCCCAATTTCAAATCCTCTGTCCTAACTTTCCACATAACCATTGAAATGTCTCAAAAATTCCACTCTCTCAGTATCCAAACAACACCTCCCAGGCCTCCTCTTGCACAAAGATGCAGCACAAACATTCTTTTTCAGACTACAGATCCCAATCTTTGGTTCTGAAAATGTAGTCAGTGGAGCCCCGCTGGGCCCCTGAAGGAAATGGGGTCAGGGAGAGAAATCTGGGGCAGTCAGCACTCCATCAGGACTCTCAGACTCGGCTGCTTCCTGGCACATGGACGTGCACTGGAGGCCAGAAGCTGTACCGCGATGAGAGCATCACCCACAGAGGGACTCAGACTAGGAACACGAGCTCTGCCTCCATCTACCTGCCCAGTGGCCTGTACTCAGGAAAGCAGCACAGCCAGAGAGTTGCTACGAAGATTAAAAGGACTGATTAATATTTGGAAAGTACTCAGAACAGTGCCTGGAAGCCAGTAAGTGCTACATCAGTGTTTAATAACTAAAAACAGAGGTATCTCTGGCAGAAGGTGCTCAAGCCTTAGACACAGCCCAGAGGCATCACTCCTATGCAGGGAAAACAAGGCTTTACCCCTGGACTGAGTGAGGCTAGGCCGCTATACAGAGACGGGGGGTTGGGAGGTTACTCTAACTACAGAAGGTGGGTCCTGCATTAGCCAAGATCAGAAAGCTGGATCTGGGAAGAGTCACCACTCCTGAAATATAAGAGGTTTCTTCATGCCTCTAAGTTGTCCCATCTGCTGTTCTGTCTGCCCACTGAATACCATCTTTTTCTACTTCCAAGGCTGAATTTGAATGCCAACTACTCCCGATGAGTGGTCCCTGATGCCCATCAGAACAAAGGGCTGTCTCCACTGGGATCTCTTGCATCTGGCTTTATCCTCTTTTAAAGCAGTAATCAGACAGAGGAGAAACAGCACACACACGCCCACATGTGCATACACACATACACAGAAATGTCACGATGTCACTGCCTTCCTAACTCCCCCGTGAATCCTTCCAAGACAGGTTCACCCTCCATCTCTGCGACACACAGAAGTGGCTCAATAAAGGCCTGAATTCGCTGTCATGTCTGTGCTCATAGCTGGTCTTCCTCTGGAGTCAGAAGTCCCTTACACGTGTGTGCATCAGGAGAAGCTACAGAGATGCAGAATCTCTGGGTCTTGGAATGCACAATCTGATCAGATTTCAGTCANAAGGCCTGAATTCACTGTCATGTCTGTGCTCATAGCTGGTCTTCCTCTGGAGTCAGAAGTCCCTTACACGTGTGTGCATCAGGAGAAGCTACAGAGATGCAGAATCTCTGGGTCTTGGAATGCACAATCTGATCAGATTTCAGTCAGGGACCTACCTAGCACTCCCTTTTAATTGTCCCTCAGGGAGATGAAAGGACACACCTGTGACAGCAGGGTCTGCAGTGGCCAGGACCCAGACTTGGGCAGAGTGGACACACTGACCTGGTCATGTCTCAGAGTCGGTAAGAAGAGCTGAAGCTTGGAAAGCTATGTTAGCCACGCTGCCCCGCCCACCCAGCCTGTCAACGCCAGGGGATTGCCCTCAGCATTCCAGCCACTACTGAGAAATGAAGAGGGTGGCCCCGCTTTCCAGGCCCATTGTCTGGTGGAAGGACGGTGAGCATGGGAATTAGGGTTAATAGGCACTTCTCTGAGAGAGGAAAGGACCACAAATCGCAGGATCCACCTCCACCAATGGGCCACAAACCCTGAAGACTGTAGGGGAGGCGAGGGGCCACGTCTTCCTGTCTCCCACCATTCCCTAAGCCCCTCTGGTAGGTTATATCCATCCTAGAAAACGGAACCCCTCATGCGCCTGGACCTGAGAGTCAGACAGTCCCAGTTCATCCCTCTAGCTCCTGGTTCCACTCCACCTTTGCTAGCTGAGGTACCTCATCTGTAAGAGGGGAGAGGGACCACACTGAAATTAAACACTGCACGTGGGACCTTCTAGTTCACAATCAACAATCGAGGAGTTGGTCCCAATCCTCTGAGACCAGTGACCAGCCTGGAACCCCCACTTCTTTCAGGGATAAGATTGTCTCTGACTAGGTTCTTGACACTTGAATGGGAGTGTTAAAAAGCTATGAGAATACCTTCTCTATGATAAAATGTGGCAAGGAGGGCTCAGAGAAAGGATGGTGATGCAGTGTGGGATCCTGAATTTGACTCTTGTGCTAACTTAGGTTCTTTCCTCTGCCCCAAGCTGTCCCTGACCTTGGCCTCCCATGTGTCTGGCCTGGCCAGGACCTGCCCTCTCCTTGAGGAGTTCCCCAGGCACCCTGGGTTTACTGGAGTCTGGCCCACTCAGCATCCCCACCCAGCACTGCACCTGCCAAGCAGAAGCAGCTCAATAAATGCTGAATGGAATGTCTAGGACCCTCCAGCCACTCTGAGATGCCTTCAGGAACCTGACCTTTTACGTTCCCGCTAATGTCTAATTTGCATAGAGGAGTTGTTTTTAGGAGTCAGCAAATCACCAGAGACAAGGCAGGATCAATACAGAGTATTGGGCACGTTGTATTCTGCTCTGAGTCTCTGCAAATTGGTATTCCATTAACTGTACACAGAATTTACGGGAGCTCACTATGAACTAGAATATTTAACTAGAATGACCTACTCTCTGTCAGATAATAGCTTACTGTTGTTAATTTTCAACTAGCCAGAAAGGTTTCCAGCTTACAATCTACTTTCCATCTTTATTTAATCAGGAAAGCCATCTATTTGAGAATACAATAAAGGGCAGCCTGATGCAGAAGAAAAAAGACCTGCCTGTGGAACCAGATGACAGGAGTTGTATCCCGGCTACACCACATACTGCGTAATTGGCTGCTCAAAGCCTCAATTTCCTCATCTGTAAAATGGGAACAACACCAGCCTTACCGGTGGGAGCTGTAAAAATTAATTGAGCTGATGGCATGTGGATGCACCCCGGTGCAGTTCTACAAGGCTATAAAAAGCTGGTTATTACAGTGAAAACAGAAGATGAAAGTCTCAAACAACTCAGATAGGCTAATGACAAAAAGCAGGGTGGATCTAAATCAGTGGTTCTAAAGTGGGAGAAAGGGAAAATGTGCCCCGCGTCCAGAGGGAAGGAGGTTGGGAAGACAACTGACTGCTACTGGGATCTACTGGGCAGAGATGAAAGACGCTGCTGAACATTCCACAACGCAGAGAAAAAGCGCCACAACAAAGAATTATTGAACCCCAAATGTTAACAGTGCCAGAGTGAAAAAACCCTAAATAATCACTGAAAGTTGAGTTTGGGAGCTTTTTAGAGCAGAAATCTTCCTAACCAGGCTTTACTTTCAAGCAAGAGCTGCCTAACACTTGCAAGATGGATTGCCAGACAGCTCTTTTGTAAGTAAAGCTGAACTGCCAACTCTTGGAGTTTCTAAACGTATAAAACTGTTTTTAAAGAAGATGCTCTCCGATTACAATTCAGCTAAACTGTTTTTCCAAAGATTTCAGAAGTTCTCTCGGGCACAAGGCAGGGTCTGTCACTCTGCCACTAGGCCCCGAAGATGCCTTCGTAATTCTAATTTCCTGGTGAAATGGGAGCCACGAGGGTCTCTAAGCGAATTAAATTCACATCACGCCAACTGCTCGCTTGCTTTGTGCTGGGCACCGTGCCAAACACCTCCACATCATTTATCCCACTTAATCCACCCAACAACCCAGTGAGGTGGGCATTATTACCGGCTGTTTGCAGGGGAGGAAACTGAGATCAGCGAGGTTAGACAACTCGCCCAAGGTCATTAGCTGGCTTAAGGTGGGGGCCTAACCTGAACCGAGGTCTCCAGTTTCCCAGTCACAAGCTCGCTCCACCACCTCGGAAAACCCAGGTGTCAAGTCGTCTCAACTTCCCATGAATTTTTTAAGGCAACCTTAACTTCTCAGTAAGTTCAGGCTGCTGAAAATGGGAATTTCCGGGGCACTGGGCGCTCTCACATACAGTCCCCACTGCAGCTGTCTCACCGCAGGTACCTGATAAATCATTCCATATCACCCGCGGAACGGGGAGGATTTATTGGGGCTGGACTTCGTGCCAGGCCCAGGAAATGCCATCTTTGAAAGCCGAGAGGCGGATTCGCCCCGGGAGCCGAGAAGGTCTGGCCGCCGCGCTTGGCTGGCTCCCCGCGCGGGCTGTGCGCCCTCTCGGCGTCGGGGGCGGGGGGTCGCGGCGGCGCTGGGGCCTCCCGGGTCCCCAGCCGCTCCGGCTCTACCGGTCGCGTCCGCCCATGCCCGGGTCGGAGCGCACGCCCACGCCTCGCCGCCGCCGCGTCCCGCCAGGGACCCAGCCCCACCCGGCCCGGCCTGCTCCCTCCCGCCCGCGCCCCACCAGGTGAGCGCGGCCTGGGCGCCCCCTCCCCGCCCCGACGAG
>SJYW01013663.1:15072-58043 GCA_006410735.1 Raphicerus campestris
AGGTGAGAAGAAGAAGAAGGTGAGTAGAAGAAGGTGAGAAGAAGACGAAGAAGGTGAGAAGAAGAAGAACAAGAAGAAGAAGACGATGAGAAGAAGAAGAAGTTGAGGAGAAGAAGAAGGTGAGAAGAAGAAGAATAAAAAGGAGAGAAGAAGGTGAGAAGAAGAATAATAGGCAGAAAAGGGTGAGAAAAAGGAGAAGAAAAAAAGGTGAAAAGAAGAAGATGTAGAAGGTGAGAAGAAGAAGAAGAAGAAGGTGAGAGTAAGAAGAAGAAGAAGAAGGTAAGAGGAAGAAGAAGGTGAGAAGAAGAAAATAAGAAGAACAAGAAGGTGAGAATAATAAGAAGAAGGGGACAAGAAGATGAAGAAGGTGAGAAGAAGAAAAATAAGAAGAAGAAGAAGAAAAAGTAGAAGAAAAAGAAGGTGAGAAGAAGTAGAAGAAGAGGAAGGTGAGAAGAAGAAGAAGAACGTAAGAAGAAGAAGAAGGTGAGAAAAAGAAGATGAGAAGAAGATAAAGAAGAACAAGGTGAGAAGAAGAAGGAGAAGGTGAGAAGAAGAGTATGAAGAAGAAGGTGAGAAGCAGAAGAAGGTAAGAAGAAGCAGAACAAGGTGAGTATAAGAAGAAGCTGAGAAGAAGAAAAAGAAGAAGAAGAAGAAGATGAGAAGCAAAGGAAGAAGAACGTGAGTAGAGGAAGAAGAAGAAGGTGAGAAGAAGTTGAAAAGTAGAAGATGAAGAAAGTGAGAAGAAGGTGAGAAGAAGAATAAGAAAAAGCAGGTGAGAAGAAGCTGAGAAGAAGAAGATGAGAAGAAGAAGAAGAATAAGGTTAGAAGAAGTTGAGAAAAAAAGAAGAAGATGGTGAGAGGAAGAAAAAGAAGAAGAATGAGAGGGTGAGAAGAATAAGAATGTGAGAAAGTGAGAAGTAGAAGAAAAATAAGGTGAGAAGAAGAAGAAGAAGATGAAAAGACGAAGAGGTGAGAAGAAGAAGAAGGTGAGAAGTAGAAGAAAGGATGAGAAGAAGAAGAAGGTGAGAAGAAGAAGCAGATGTAGCTGAGAATAAAAAGAAGGTGAGAAGAAGAAGAAGGCGAGAAGAAGAAGAATGTGAGAAGAAGAAGAAGGAGAAGGTGAGAAGAAGAAGAAGAATGTAGGAAGAAGAAGTAGAAGAAGGTTAGAAGAAGAAAAAGAAGGGGAGAAGAAAAATAAGGTGAGAAAAAATAGTTGAGAAGAAGAAGAAGAACGTGTGAAGAAGATGAAGAGGAAGGTGAGAAGAAGAAAAAGGTGAGAAGAAGAAGAAAAAGGTGAGAAGAATAAGTAGACGAAGAAGGTGAGAAGAAGAAGAAGACGGTGAGAAGAAGTAGAAGAAGAAGAAGCAGCAGCAGCCGCACCTTCCGGTTTTTCTCGAGTTGTGGCGGGATCCTCTCCAGTTACGACAGGGACCCCAGGGACCTGCCCCTGTATCCTCAGGAGAGGCCATTTTCACTGCGAGTTGTGTGACGCATCTGGGTATTTATCCCCAGTCATCGTGGCGTCCTCAGTCCTCTTCTGGTGCTAAGGTTGGAACCTCAGATTTCCTCGCTCATGCTTTCATAGGTCTTGAGGTTTTCTGGAGTCCCCACAGGGGAGTTAGGCCTCTTTTTGCCTGGAGACTAGCATGGCCTCTTTCTTCCCCTCCTGCAGTGGCAGTGTGCAGCTCCCTGTAAAGTGGACACAGGGATCTGTGGCTTTCCATCGAGGTACTACAGGGCTGTCTCATGTGCCAGTGTTTTGGGAGTCAAGTCTCGGGGTGACAATCGAAACAATGAAGGACAGTCATGTTCATCTGGAGTGGATGAGGCATTTGGGGATCTTGGGGAGTGGTGATCGGACACCTGAGGCTCCTCTCGACTTTCCTGATGCGAGTCACCTCTTGAGATGCGAGGAGAGTACCGGAAAACTTATCCCAATGGAGCAGAAAATGGCCCCTCATCTGGAGCTCAGCAGGGGAAAACGGGGCTCCTCTTGAATCGCAGTGGGACCTTCAGGGTTCCTCTTGAGTGCTGACGGTTGGGGCGGGGAACTTCCTAGGTCAAAATAAGGGTATGAAGGAGCCTTTCGAGGTTCAAGAGCTAAGGGGTGATTTCCCCTGAGATGCTGGAGCGGACAAGGGACTCACCCTCCCTGCAGGGGAGAAGCTTCTGGTTTTTCTCGAGTTGTGGCGGGGTCCTCTCGAGTTATGACTGGGACCCCAGCGACCCGTCCCTATGGCTTAAGGAGAGGCCAGTCTCCATGCGAGTTGCGAGGCCCCTGTGGGGATACCTACCGAGATGTCGCCCTTTACTCAGTCCTCGTCTGGTGTTGAGTGTGGAGCCAGTGCTTGCCTGGCCCATGCTGAAACAGGTCTTGGGGTTCCCCTGGAGCCCCCATAGGGGACTCATCTCGCCTGGGAACGTGCACAGCCGCTTTCCTTGTCTAACGCAGCAACAGTGTCCGGATCCCTGTTGAGCGGATACAGGGATAGGTGGCTTGACCTCGAGGTACCCCAGGGCTATCACATGGGCCAGTGTGCCAGAGTCGAGCCTCGGGGTGACAGTCGAGACAGTGCAGGACAGTCAGATTCATCTGGAGTGGACTAGGCATTTGGGGGTCTTGTGGAAATGTGACCCGACGCCTGAGGCTTCTCTGGTCTCACCTGGTGTGAGTGCCACCTCTTGGGATCCAAGGGGCGAGCGGGGAACCCTTTCCTGATGGAGTAGGCAAACAGCCCCTCATCTGGAGCTGAGCATGGGAAAATGGAGCTCCTCTTGAATCACAGTGGGACCTTTGGCGGTCCTCTCGACTGGGGACGTGTGGGATGGGGAACTTCTTGGGTCAGAGCAAGGGTGTGAAAGAATATTTTGAGGTCCAAGAGGAAACGGGTGATTTCTCCTGGAATGCTGCAGCGGACAAGGGCCTCTCTCCGTCTGCAAGTGTGAAGCTTCTGGTTTTTCTCGAGTTGCGGTGGAGTCCTCTCGAGTTACAATGGGGATCACAGGGATCCGCCCATTGGGCCTCAGGATAGGCCAGTGTCCGTGCGAGGAGTGAGGCACATATGGGGATTCCTCCCCAGTTGCGCCGAATCCTCAGTCCCCTTCTGGTGCTGAGGCAGCAGCCTGAGATTGCCTCGCCCGTGCTGGCATTTGTATTGGGCTTCCCCTGGAGATCGCAGAAAGGAGTCAGGCCTCCTCTCGATTGGAGACGTGCATGGTCACTTTCCTTTCCCGACTGCAGTAACATTGTCCGGGTCCCTGTCGAGCGGATACAGGGAACTATGGCTTGTGCTCGAGGTACCCTAGGGCTGTCACACGTGCCAGTGTGCCGGAGTCGAGCACGAGGTTACAGTCGAGGCAGTGCCAGGCAGTCAGGTTCATCTGAATTGGACGAGGCATTTGGGGCTCTTGGGGAATTGTGTCCCAACCTTGAGACTCCTCCCAACTTTCCAGGTGTGAAAACCTCCTCTTGGGATGCGAGGGAAACACCACGAAACATTTCCTGATGGAGTAGGGAAAGAGCCCGTCATCTGGAGCTCAGCAGGGGACAATGGGGCTCCTTTTGAATCTTGGCAGGAACCTTGGGGTTCCTCTTGAGTGGGGAACGGTGGGGCGGGGAACTTCTTGAGTCACAGCAAGGGTGTGAAGGAGCCTTTCGAGGTCCACAAGGGATGGGGTGAATTCCCCTGAGATGCCGTTGCAGACAAGGGCAACACCACGCCTGCAGGGGAGAAGCTTCTAGTTTTTCTCAAATTGCGGTGGGGTCCTCTCAGGTTATGACAGGAACCCCACGGACCTGCCCCTGTATTCTCAGGAGACGCCATTCTCAGTGCAAGTTGTGAGGCGCCTCTGGGGATTCCTCCACAGTCATCGCCAGGTCCTGAGTCCTAGTCTGGTGCTGAGGTCGGAGCCTGAGATTTCCGCGCTCTTGCTTTCATAGGTCTTGAGGTTACTCTGGAGCCCCCACAGGGGAGTGAGGCCTTTTCTCGCCTGGAGACGTGCACGACCTCTTTCTTCCCCAACTGCTGGGGCAGTGTCCAGCTCCGCGTAAAGCGGACACAGGGATCTGTGGCTTGCCATCGAGGTACCCCAGGACTGTCTCATGTGACAGTGTGTAGGGAGTTGAGCCTTGGAGTGACAGGCGAGACAGTGCAGGGCAGTCATGTTCATCTGGAGTGGATGAGGCATTTGGGGACCTTGGGAAGTGGTGGTCGGACACCTGAGGCTCCTCCCAACTCTACTGATGCGAGGCCACCTCTTGGGATGGGAGGAGAGCACTGGAAATCTTTTCCAGATGAAGTAGGGAAATGTCCCCTCATCTGGAGTTCAGTTGGGGAAAACGGGGCTCCTCTTGAGTCGGGGCGGGACCCTTAGTGTTCCTCTCGATTGGGGACAGTTGGGGCGGGGAACTTCCTAGGTCACAACAAGTGTATGAAGGAGACTTTTGAGATTCAAGAGGGAAGGGGTGATTTCCCCCGAGATGCTGCAGTGGACAAGGGACTCACCTTCCCTGCAGGGTAGAAGCATCTGGTTTTTCTCGAGTTTGTGGCGTTGTTCTCTCAAGTTACGATGGGGACCCCAGGGACCCGCCGCTGTGGCTTCAGGAGAGGCCAGTCTCCACGCGAGTTGTGAGGCACCTCCGGGGGTTCCACATGAGCTGTCCCCATGTCCTCAGTCCTCGTCTGGTGCTGAGGCCGGATCCAGTGCTTGCCTCGCCCATGCTGACATAGGTCTTGGGGTTCCCCTGGAACTCCATAGTGGAGTCAGGCCTCGTCTTACCTAGGGACGTGCACATCCACTTTCCTCCCCAACTGCAGCAACAATGTCTGGGTCCCTGTCGAGTGGATACAGGGATCAGTGACTTGAACTCGAGGTACACCATGGTTATCACCCATGTTAGTGTGCCGGAGTCGAGCCTAGGGGTGACAGTCGAGGCATTGCAGGACAGTCAGATTCATCTGGAGTGGACTAGGCCTTTGTGGGTCTTGTAGATATGTGACCCAACGCCTGAGGCTTCTCTGGAATAGCATGGTGTGAGTGCCTCCTCTTGGGATGCGAGGGGGGACCTGGGAAACCTCTCCCAATGGAGCAGGGAAATCGCCCCTCATCTGGAGCTGAGCATGGGAAAATGAATTGCGGTGTAACCCTCGGCGGTCATCTCGTGTGGGGACGTGTGGAGCGGGGAACTTCTTGGGTCACAGCAATGGTGTGAAAGAGCATTTCGAGGTCCAAGAGGGAACGGGTGATTTCCCCTGGGGCACCGCAGCAGACAAGTGCCTCACTCCGCCAGCAAGGAAGAAGCTTCTGGTTTTTCTTGTGTTGTGATGGTGTCCACTCGAGTTACGACGGGGATTCCAGGGATCTGCCCCTGTGGCCCCTGGATAGGCCAGTCTCCATTCGAGGGGCGAGGCACAACTGGGGATTTCTCCCCCATGGCGCCAATTCCTCAGTCCCCTCTGATGCTGAGGCTGCAGCCTGAAATTGCCTTGCCCGTGCTGACATTTGTTTTGGGCTTCTCCTGGAGCCCGCAGAGGGGAGTCAGTCCTCGTCTTGACTGGAGATGTGCTCGGTCGCTTTCCGTCCCAACGGCAGTAACAGTGTCCGGGTCCCTGTCGAGCGGATACAGGGATCTATGGCTTGTGCTCCAGGTACCCTAGGGCTGTCACACATTCCAGTGTGCAGGGTCGAGCCTCGGGGTTACAGTTGAGGCAGTGCAAGGCAGTCAGGTTCATCTGAATTGGACGAGGCATTTGGGGACCTTGGGACGTGGTGGTCAGACAACTGAGGCTCCTCCCGACTCTCCTGATATGAGGCCACCTCTTGAGATGTGAGGGGACCGCTGGAAATCCCTTCCAGATGGAGCAGGGAAAGGGCCCCACATCTGGAGCTCAGCAGGGGAAAACGGGGCTCCTCTTGAGTCACAGCGGGAACCTTAGTGTTCCTCTCGAGTGGGAACGGTTGGGGCGAGGAACTTCCTAGGTAGGTCACAACAAGGGTGTGAATGATCCTTTAGATGTCCAAGAGGGAAGGGGTGATTTCCACCGAGATGCTACAGTGGACAAGCGTCTCATCCTCCCTGCAGGGGAGAAGCTTCTGGTTTTCCTCGAGTTTATGGCGGGGTCCTCTCGAGTTACAACGGGAACCCCAGGGACCAGCCACTGTGGCCTCAGGAGAGGCCTGTCTCCATAGGAGTTGCAGGGCACCTGCGGGGATTCCACCCGAGATGACCCTGTTTCCTCAGTGCTCGTGTGGTGCTGAGGCCGGAGCCTGTGCTTGCCTCGCCCATGCTGACATAGGACTTGGGGTTCCCCTGGAGCCCCCGTAGGGGAGTCAGGCCTCGTTTCGCCTGGGGACGTGCACAGCCGCTTTCCTCCCCAACAGCAGCAACAGTGTCCGGGTCCCTGTCGAGTGGATAGAGGAATCAGTTGGTTGCACTCGAGGTACCCTAGGACTGTCACACATGCCAGTATGCCGGACCCGAGCTCGGGGTTACATTCGAGGCAGTGCAGGGCAGTCAGGTTCATCTGATTGGACAAGGCATTTGGGGGTCTTGGGGCATTGTGGCCAACCTGGGAGACTCCTCCCGACTTTCCAGGTGTGAGCACCTCCTCTTCGGATGGTAGGGAAACACCGGGAAACATTTCCCGATGGAGCAGGGAAAGGGCCCCTCATCTGGAGCCCAGCAGGGGAAAACGGGGCTCCTCTTGAGTCTTGGCGGGAACCTTGGGTTTCCTCTCGAGTGGGGACTGGTTGGTCGGGAAACTTCTTAGGTCAAAGCAAGGGTGTGAAAGAGCCTTTCGAGGTCCATGAGGGACGGGGTGAATTCCCCGAAGATGACGTTGCAGACAAGTGCCACACCACGCCTGCAGGGGAGAAGCTTCTGGTTTTTCTCCAGTTGCGGCGGGGTCCTCTCGAGATACGAAGGGGNGAAAGCAAGGGTGTGAAAGAGCCTTTCGAGATCCACGAGGGACGGGGTGAATTCCCCGAAGATGCCGTTGCAGACAAGTGCCACACCACGCCTGTAGGGGAGAAGCTTCCGGTTTTTCTCCAGTTGCGGCGGGGTCCTCTCGAGATACAAAGGGGACCCCAGGGATCCGCCCCTGTATCCTCAGGAGAGGCCATTCTCAGTGCGAGTTGTGAGGCGCCTCTGGGGATTCCTCCCCAGTCATCGCCGGGTCCTCAGTCCTGGTCTAGTGCTGAGGTCGAGCCTGAGATTTCCTCGCTCATGCTTTCATAGGTCTTTAGGTTACTCTGAAGCCCCCACAGGGGAGTCAGGCCTCTTCTTGCCTGGAGACTTGCACGGCCTCTTTCTTCCCCAACTGCAGCGGCAGTGTCTGGCTCCCCGTAAAGCGGACACAGGGATCTGTGTCTTGCCAACGAGGTACTCCAGGGTTGTCTCATGTGCCAGTGTGTTGGGAGTAGAGCCTCTGAATGACAGTCGAGACAGTACAGGACAGTCATGTTCATTTGCAGTGGACGAGGCATTTGGGGACCTTGGGAAGTGGTGGTCGGACACCTAACGCTCCTCCCAACTCTCCTGATGCGAGGCCACCTCTTGAAATGCAAGGGGAGTGCCCGAAAACCTTTCCAGATGGAGCAGGGAAAGAGCCCCTCATCTGGAGTTCAGCAGGGGAAAACGGGGCTCCTGTTGAGTCTTGGCGGGATACTCGGGGTTCCTCTCGAGTGGGGATGCGTGGGACGCAGAAATTCTTTGGTCAAGGAGAAGCTTCTGGTTTCTCTTGAGTTGTGGTGGGGTCCTCTAGAGTTACGACAGGGACCCCAGGGAACCGCTGATGTGGCCTCAGGAGAGGCCAGTCTCCATGGGAGTTGCGAGGCACCTATGGGGATTCCTTCCGAGACATCGCAGGGTCCTCAGTCCTCGTCTGGTGCTGAGGCCGGAGCCTCTGCTTGCCTTACCCATGCCGACATAGGTCTTGGGGTTCCGTTGGAGCCCCCATAGGGGACTCAGGCCTCGTCTCGCCTGGGGACGTGCACAGCTGCTTTTGTCCCCAACTGCAGCAACAGTGTCTGGATCCCTGTCGAGCGGATACAGGGATCAGTGGCTTGACCTCAAGGTACCCCAGGGCTATCGCACGTTCCAGTGTGCCTGAGTCGAGCCTCGGGGTGAAAGTAGAGGCAGTGCAGCAGAGTCACATTCACCTGGAGTGGACTAGGCACTTGGGGGTCTTACAGAAATGTTACCCAACGCCTGAGGCCTCTCTGAACACGCCTGGTGTGAGTGCCTCCTCTTGGGATGTGAGGGGAGAGCCGGGAACCCTTTCCCGATGGAGCAGGGAAAGGGCCCCTCATCTGGAGCTGAGCATGGGAAAACGGAGCTCCTCTTGAGTTGCGCCGGAACGTCGGCGGTCCTGTCGAGTGGGGACGTGTGCGGCGGGGAACTTCTTGGGTCACAGCAAGGGTGTGAAAGAGCATTTCAAGTTCCAAGAGGGAACGGTTAATTTCCCCCAGGACACCTCAGTGGACAAGGGCCTCACTCTGCCTGCAAGAGAGAAGCCTCTGGTTTTTCTGGAGTTTCAACGGGGTCCTCTTGAGTTACAACGTGGACCCCAGAGACCCGCCCCTGTGGCCTCAGGAGAGGCCAGTCTCCTTGACAGTTGCCACTGGGTATTCCTCCCCAGTCGTCACCGGGTCCCCAGGCCTCATCTGGTGCTGAGGCCGCAGCCTGAACTTGCCTCGTCATGCTGACCTAAGTCTTGGGGCTCCCCTGGAGCTCCCACAGGGGAGTCAGGCCTCTTCTCGCCTGGAGTTGTGCACGGCCGGTTCCTTCCCATCTACAGCAGAAGTGTCCAGCACCCCTTCAAGCAGAAACAGGGATATGTGACTTGCCCTCTAGGTACCACAGGGCTCTCACACTTGCCAGTGTGTCGGAATCAAGTCTCAGGGTGACAGTTGAGGACGTGCAGGGCAGTGGCGTTCATCAGGAATTGATGAGTCATTTGGGGGTCTTTGGAATGATGGACCAACCCCTGAGACTGGTCCTGTCTCTCCCCATTCGAGCACCACTTCTTGGGATGCCAGGGGAGAGCCGTGAAAACTTTCCCGATGGAGCAGGGAAAGGGCCCGTCATCTGGAGCTCAGCAGCGGAAACGGGGCTCCTGTTGAGTCTTGGCGGGATACTCGGGGTTCCTCTCGAGTGGGGATGCGTGGGACGCAGAAATTCTTTGGTCATAAAAAGGGTGTGAAGGAGCCTTTCAAGGTCTAGGAGGGAAGAGGTCATTTCCCCCGAGATGCCCCCGCGGACAAGGGCCTCACTCCACCGGCAGGGGAGAAGTTTCTGGTTTTTCTCAAGTCCCGGTGGGGTCCTCTCAAGTTACGACGGGACCCCAGAAACCTACCCTTGTAACCACAGGAGAGGACAGTCTCCGAGCGATGTGAGAGGCGCCTATGGGGATTCATCCCCAGTTGTCACCGGATCCTCAGATCCTCAGGTGGAGGCTGAGCTTGCCTCACCCATACGGACAGAGTTCTTGGTTTTCCACTGGAGCCCCCACAGGGGAGTCAGGCCTCATCTCACCTGAAGACATGCACGGCCGCTTTCCTCCCCAACTGCAGCAACAGTGTTCGGGTCCCTGTGGAGCGGATACAGGAATCTGTGGCTTGCCCTCGAGGTACCCTGGGGCTGTCTCATGTGCCAGTGTGCCGGAGTCGAGCCTCGGGGTGACAGTCGAGGCAGTGCAGCGCAGTCAGTTTCATCTGGAGTGGCCGAGGCATTTGGGGGTCTTGGGGAATGGTGGCCCAAACTGTGAGACTCCTCCCGACTATCCAGGTGTGAGCACCTCCTCTTGGGATGCGAGGGGAACACTGCAAAACCTTTCCCGATGGAACAGAAAAAGGTCCCCTCATCTGGAGATCCACAGGGGAAAACGGTGCTCCTCTAGAGTCTTGGCGGGACCCTCAGGGTTCAACTCCAATGGGGACGGGTGGGGTAGGGAACTTCTTCAGTCACAGCAAGGGAGTCAAGGAGCCTTTCGAGGTCCAGGAGGGAAGGGGTGAATTTCATTGAGATGCCGATGAACACAAGGGCAACACACCGCACGCAGGGGAGAAGCTTCTGGTTTTTCTCGAGTTGCGGCGGGGTCCTCTCGAGTTACAACGGGGACCCCAGGCACCCGCCCCTGTATCCTCAGGAGAGGCCAGTCTCAGTGCAAATGGCGAGGTGCCTCTGGGGATTCCTCCCCAGTCGTCGCTGGGTCCTCAATCCTCGTCTGGTGCTGAGGTCGGAACCTGAGATTTCTTCGCTCATGCTTTCACTGGTCTTGAGGTTACTCTGGAGCCCCCACAGGGGAGTCAGGCCTCTTCTCGCCTAGAGACTTGCATGGCCTCTTTCTTCCCCAACTGCAGCAGCAGTGAGCAGCTCCCCGTCAAGCGGACACAGGGACCTGTGGCTTGCCCTCGATGTACCCCAGGGCTGTCACATGTGCCAGTGTGTCGGGAGTCGAGCCTCGGGCTGACAGTCGAGACAGTGCAGGGCAGTCAGGTTCATATGGAGTGGACGAGGCATTTGGGGATCTTGGGGAGTGGTGGTCGGACACCTGAAGCCCCTCCCGACTTTCGTGATGCAAGGCCACCTCTTAGGATGCGAGGAGAACACCGCAAAACCTTACCCGAAGGAGCAGGTAAAGGGCCCCTCATCTGGAGCTCAGCGGGGGTAAATGGGGCTCCTCTTGAGTCCTGACGGGATCCTCGGGGTTCCTCTAGAGTGGGGACAGTTGGAACGGGGAACTTCCTAGGTCACAACGAGGTATGAAGGATAATTTCGAGGTCCAAGAGGGAAGGGATGATTTCCCCCGAAATGTTGCAGCAGACAAGGGACTCACCCTTGTGCAGGGGAGAACCTTCTGGTTCTTCTCGAGTTGCAGCAGGGTCCTCTCCAGTTACGGCAAGGACCCAAGGGCCCACTGTTGTGGCCTCAGTAGAGGCCAGTCACCATGTGAGTTGCAAGGCACCTCTGGGGATTCCTCCCCAGACGTCGCCCGGTCCAAAGACCTCGACTTGTGCTGAGGCTCGAGCCTGTGCTTTCCTCCCCCATGCTGACATAGGTCTTGGTGTACCCCTGGAGCCCCCACTGGAAAGTCAGGCCTCGTCTCGCTTGGAGACGTGCACAGCCACTTTCCTTTCAAAGGCAGCAACAGTGTCTGGGTCCCTATCGAGAGGATAACGGGATCAGTGGCTTGCTCTCGAGGTACCACAGGGCTATCACACGTGTCAGTGTGCCGGAGTCGAGTCTCGGGTGACATTCGAGGCAGTGCAGGGCAGTCAGGTTCATCTGGAGTGGACCAGGCATTTGGGGGTCTTGGGGAAATGTGACCCGTTGCCTGAGGCTCCTCTGGACACGCCTGGTGTGACGGCCTCCTCTTCAGATGCGAGGGGAGAGCCAGGAACCCTTTCCCCATGGAGCATGGAAAGGGCCCCTCATCTGGAGTGCAGCATGGGAAAATGGAGCTCCTCTTGTGTCGCGGCGGGACCCTCGGGGTTCCTCTCGAGTGGGGACGGGTGGGGTGGGGAACTTCTTGGGTAACAGCAAGGGTGTGAAGGAGCATTTCGAGGTCCAAGAGGGAACAGGTGTTTTCCTCCAGGACGCCGCAGCGGACAAGGGCCTCACTCCGCCTGCAAGGGAGAAGCTTATGGTTTTTCTCCAGTTGTGTTGGGGTCCTCTCGAGTTACAACAGGGACCACATGGATCCGCCCCTGTGTGTCAGGATAGGCCAGTCTCAGTGCAAGGGGCGAGGCACATCTGGGGATTCCTCCCCAGTGGCGCCGGGTCCTCAGTCCCCATCTGGTGCTGAGGCTGCAACCTGAGATTGCCTCGCCCATGTTGACATTAGACTTGGGCTTCCCCTGGAGTCCTCACAGGGGAGCCAGGCCTTGTCTCGACTGGAGACGTGCAAGGCCACTTTCCTCCTCAGCTGCAGCAACAGTGTCCAGGTCCATGCTGAGTGGATACAGGGATCTATGGCTTGTGCTCGAGGTACCCTAGGGCTGTCACACTTGCCAGCATGCCGGAGTCGAGCCTCGCGGTTACAGTCGAGGCAGTGCAGGGCAGTCAGTTTCATCTGAAGTGGACAAGGCTTTTGGGGGTCTTGGGGAATGGTGGCACAACCTGTGAGACTCCTCCTAACTCTCCAGGTGTGAACACCTCCTCTTGAGATGGGAGGGGAACGCTGTGAAGCCTTTCCAGAAGGAACAGGGAAAGGGCCCCTCATCTGGAGCTCAGCAGGGGAGAATGGGTCTCCTCTTGCTTCTTGGCAGGACCCATGGGGTTCCTCTCCAGTGGGGATGTGTGGGCCTGGGAACTTTTAGGGTCTCAGCAAGGGTGTGAAGGAGCCTTTCCAGGTCCAAGAGGGACAGGCTGAATTCCCCCGTGATGCCGCAGCGGACAAGGGCCTCACACCGCCTGCAGGGGAGAAGCTTCTGTTTTTCTCTTGAGTTGCCCCGGGGTCATCTCCAGTAGTAACTGGGAACCCAGTGACTCGCCTCTGTGCCCTGTGGAGAGGCCAGTCTCTGTGCATGTTGCGAGGCTCCTCTGGGGTTTCCTCCACAGTCATCGCCGGGTTCTCTGTCCTCGTCTAGTGCTGAGGCCGGAGCCTGAGCTTTCCTCGCCATGCTGACGTAGATCTTGGGGTTCCCCTGCAGCCCCCTCAGGGGAGTCAGGCCTCGTCTTGCCCATAGACGTGCAGGGCCGCTTTTCTCCAGGGTGCAGCAGCCTTGTCCGGCTCTCCTTTGAGCAGATAAATGTATCTGTAGCTTGCACTGGAGGTACCCCAGGGCTATCACACTTGCCAGGGTGTCTGCAGTTGAGCCTCGGGGAGGAATTCGAGGCAGTGCAGGGCAGTCAGGTTCATCTGGAATGGAGTGGACGAGGCATTTGGGGTTCTTGGGGAAAGGTGACCAGAGGCCTGAGGCTCCTGCAGACTTGCATTGTGTGAGGGCATCCTCTTGGGATGTGAGGGGAGACACGGGAATCCTTTCCCAATGGAGCAGGAAAAGGGCCCCTCATCTGGAGCTGAGCAGGGAAAAATGGAGCTCCTCTTGAGTCGCTGCAGGACCCTTGGCGGTCCTCTCGAGTGGGGACAGGTGGGGCGGGAACTTCTTGGGTCACAGCAAGGGTGTGAAGGAGCCTTTTGAGGTCCAAGATGGAAGGGGAGGTTTCCCCTGTGATGCTGCAGTGGACAAGGCACTCACCCTCCCTGCAGGGGAGAAGCTTCTGGTCTTTCTTGAGTTGCGAAGGGGTCCTCTCGAGTTACGATGGAGACCCCAGCGACCCGCTGCTGTGGCCTCAGGAGAACCCAGACTCCATGTGATTTGACAGGCACCTCTGGGGATTCCTCCCCAGACGATGCCAGGTCCTCAGTCCTCGTCTGGTCCTGAGGCTGGAGCCTGTGCTTGCCTCGCCCATGCTGACATAGGCCTTGGAGGTCCCCTGGAGCTGCAGGAGAAGAGTCAGGCCTCGTCTCGCCTGGAGACATGCACAGTCACTTTCCTCCCCAACTGCAGCAACAGTGCCCGTGTCTCTGTCAAGAGGATACAGGGATCAGTGGCTTGCACTCGAGGTACTCCAGGCTATCACACGTGCCGATGTGCTGGAGTTGAGTCTCGTGGTGACAGTCTAGGCAGTGCAGGGCAGTCAGGTTCATCTGGAATGGACGAGGCATTTGGAGGTCTTGGGGAATGGTGGACCAAAGTGTGAGTCTCCTTCCAACTCTCCAGGTGCGAGCACCTCCACTTGACATGGGAGGGGAACAGTGCGAAACCTGGCCCGACGGAGCAGGGAAAGGGCTCCTCATCTGGACCTGAGCATGGGAAAATGGATTTCCTCTTGAGTCGTGGCGGGACCCTCAGCGGTCCTCCTGAGTTGGGACTTGTGGGGCGGGGAACTTCTTGGGTCACAGCAAGGGTGTGAAGGAGCCTTTGGAGGTCCACAAGGAACGGGATGAATTCCCCTGAGATGCCGTTGCGGACAAGGGCCACACCACACCTGCAGGGGAGAAGCTTCCGGTTGTTCTCGAATTGTGGCAGGATCCTCTCGATTTACCATGGGGACCCCAGAGACCGGCCCCTGTATCCTCAGGAGAGGCCAATCTCAGTGCGAGTTGTGAGGCGCCTCTGGGGATTCCTCCCCATTCATCGCTGGGTCCTCAGTCCTCGTACAGTGCTGCGGTCGAATCTGAGATTTCCTCGCTCATGCTTTCATAGGCCTTGAGGTTAATCTGGAGCCCCCACAAGGGAGTGTGGCCTCTTCTCGCCTGGTGACTTGCATGGCCTCTTTCTTCCCCAACTGCAGCAGCAGTGTCTGGCTCCCAGTAAAGCGGATACAGGGATCTGTGGTTTGCCTTCGAGGTACTCCAGGGCTGTCTCACGTGCCAGTGTGTCGGGAGTCGAGCCTTGGGGTGACAGTCGAGACAGGGCCGGCAGTCATGTTCATCTGGAGTGGACGAGGCATTTGAGGATCTTGGGGAGTGGTGGTCGGACACCTGAGTCTCCTACCGACTCTCCTGATGCGAGGCCACCTCTTGGGATTCGAGGGGAGCTCTGGAAAACCTTTCCTGATGTAGCAGCGAAAGGGCCCCTTATCTGGATCTCAGCAGGGGATAACTGGGCTCCTCTTGAGTCATGGCGGGAACCTCGGCTGTCTTCTCGAGTGGGAATGGGTGGGGCAGGGAACTTCTTGGGTCTTAGCAAGGGTGTGAAGGAGCATTTCGAGGTCCAAGTGGGAACGGATGATTTCCCCTGGGATGCTGCACTGGACAAGGGCCTCACCCCGCCTGCAAGGAAGAAGCTTCTGGTGTTCTCAAGTTGGGGGGGGTCCTCTCGATTTACAACTCGGACCTCAGGGACCCACCCCTGTGGCCTCAAGAGGGGTCAATCTCCGTGCAAGTTGCCACTGGATATTTCTCTCCAGACATCGCCGGGTTCCCAGACTTCATCTAGTGCTGAGGCCACAGCCTGAGCTTGCCTCACCCATGCTGATGTACGTCTTGGGGTTCCCCTGGAGCTCCCACAGGGGAGTCAGGCTCGTCTCGCCTGGAGACGTGCACTGCTGCTTTCCTGCCCATCTGTAGCAAAAATGTCCCGCACCCCTTCGAGCAGACACAGGGATCTGTGGCTTGCCCTCGAGGTACCCCAGGGCTGTCACATGTGCCAGTGTGTTGGGAGTCGAGTCTCGGGGTGACAGTCGAGGCAGTGCAGGGCAGTGAGGTTCATTAGGATGGACGAGGCATTTGGGGGTCTTGGGAATGATGGACCGACCACTGAGGCTCGTCCTGTCTCTCCTCGTTCAAGCGCCTCTTCTTGGTATGCCAAGGGAGAGCTGTGAACACTTTCCCGATGGAGCAGGGAAAGGTCCCATCATCTAGAGCTCAGCCGGGGAAAAAGGGGCTCCTCTTGAGTCTTGGCAGGACCCTCGGGGTTCCTCTCGAATGGGGACTGGTGGGGCGAGGAACTTCTTTGGTCACAACAAGGGTGTGAAGGGACTTCCGAGGTCTGGGAGGGAAGGGGTGATTTCTCCTGAGATGACCCCGCGGACAAGGGCCTCACTCCACCTGCAGGGGAGAAGTTTCTGGTTTTTCTCGAGTGCTGGAGGGGTCCTCCTGAGTTACGACGGGACCCCAGAAACCCGCCCTTGGGGCCACAGGTGAGGACAGTCTCCAAACGATTTGTGAGGCGCCTCTGGGATTCCTACCCAGTCGTCGCCAGGTCCTCAGTCCTGGTCTGCTGCAGAAGCTGGAGCCTGAGCTTACCTCGCCCATGCTGACATAGGACATGGGTTACTGCTGGAGCCCCCACAGGGAGTCAGTCCTCATCTCGCCTGGAGATGTGCACGGCCGCTATCCTCCCCAACTACAGCAACAGTGTCCGGGTCCCTGTCGAGAAAACACAGCGATTTGTGGCTTGCCATCGTGGTACCCAAGGGCAGTCACACGTGACAGTGTGCCAGTGTCGAGCCTCGGGGTGACAGTCGAGTCAGTGTAGGGCAGTCAGGATCATCTGGAGTGGACGAGGCATTTGGGGGTCTTCAGGAATGGTGGCCCAATCTGTGAGACTCCTTCCGACTCTGCAGGTGTGATCACCTCCTCTTGGGATGCGAGGGGAACACAGGCAAACCTTTCCGCATGGAGCAGGGAAGGGCCCCTCATCTGGAGCTCAGCAGGGGAAAACCGAGCCCCGCTTGTGTCTTGGTGGGACCATCTGGGTTCTTCTCTAGTGGGGACGGGTGGGGGGGTTAATTTCTTGGATCACAACAAGGTGGTGAAGGAGCCTGTCGAGGTCCACGAGGGACAGGATGAATTCCCCTGAGATGCCGCCGCAGACAAGGGCCACACGAAGCCTGCAGGGGAGAAGCTACCGGTTTTTCTCGAATTGCGGCGGGGTCCACTCGCTTTACGACGAGGAACCCAGGGACCCGCCCCTGTATCCTCAGGAGAGGTCATTCTCAGTGCTAGTTGAGAGGTGCTTCTGGAGATACCAACCCAGTCGTCACCTGGTCCTCAGTCCTCGTCTGGTGCTGAGGTTGAGCCTATGATTTCCACGCTTGTGCTTTCATAGAACTTGAGGTTACTCTGGAGCCCCCACAGGGGAGTAGGGCCTCTTCTCGCCTGGAGACTTGCACGGGCCTCTTTCTTCCTCAAGTGCAGTGACAGTGTCCGGCTCCCTGTAAAGCCGACACAGGGATCTGTGGCTTGCCATCGAGGTACTCCAGGGCTGTCTCACATGCCAGTGTGTTGGGAGTCGAGTCTCGGGTGACAGTCGAGACAGTGCAGGGCAGTCATGTTCATCTGGAGTCGACGAGAAATTTGGGGGTCTTGGGGAGTGGTGGTCGGACACCTGAGATTCCTCCCGAGTCTGCTGATGCGAGGCCACCTCTGGGGATGCGAGGGGATCGCCAGAAAACGTTTCCCGATGGAGCAGGGAAAGGGCCCCCCATCTGGAGCTCAGCAGGGCAAAACGGGGGTCCTCTTGAGTCGCAGAGGGACCCTTGGGGTCCTCTCGAGTGGGGACTGTTGGGGCGGGGAACTTCCTAGGTCACAACCAGGGTATGAAGGGCCTTTCGTAGGTCCAATAGGGAAGGAGTGATTTTCCCCGAGATGCTGCAGTGGACAAGTGACTCACCCTCTCTGCAGGGGAGAAGCTTCTGGATTTTCTCGAGTTGTGGAGGGTCCTCTCGAGTTATGAAGGGGACACCAGGGACTCGCTGCTGTGGCCTCAGGTGAGGCCAGTGTCCATGGGATTTGCGAGTCACCTGTGGGGATTCCTTCCGTGTCTTCGCCGCGTCCTCAGTCCTCGGCTGGTGCTGAGGCCGGCGCCTGTGCTTGCCTTGCCCATGCTGACATAGGTCTTGTGGTTCCCCTGGTGCCCCCACAGGGGAGTCACACCTTGTTCTGCCTGGGTACGTGCACAGCCGCTTTCCTCCCCAACTGCAGCAACAGTGTCTGGGTCCCTACCAAGCGGATACAGGGATCAGGTTCTTGATCTCGAGGTACCCCAGGGCTATCACACATGCCAGTGTGTCTGCAGTCGAGCCTCGGGGAGGCAGTCAAGGCTGTGTAGTGCAGTCAGGTTCATCTGGAGTGGACGAGGCATTTGGGGTTCTTGGGAAAAGGTGACCAGACCCCTGAGGCTCCTCTGGACTCGCCTTTTGTGAGGGCCTCCTCTTGGGATTCGAGGGGAGATCCGAGAACCCTTTCCCGATGGAGCAAGGAAAGGGCCCCTCATCTGGAACTGAGCATGGGAAATGGATCTCCTCTTGAGTCGTGGCAGGACCCTTGGCCCTCCTCTCGAGTGGGGACGGGTGAGGCGGGGAACTTCGTGGGTCTCAGTAAGGGTGTGAAGGAGCATTTCGAGGTCCAAGTGGGAACGGATGATTTCCCCTGGGATGCTGCAGTGGACAAGGGCCTCACCCAGCCTGCAAGGGAGAAGCTCCTGGTTTTCCCAAGTTGCGGGTGGGTCCTCTTGATTACAATGTGGACCCCAGGGACCCGCCCCTATGGTCTCAGGAGGGGTCAGACTCCGTGCGCATTGCCACTGGCTATTTCTCCCCGGTCATCGCCGGGTCCCCAGGACTCATCTGTTGCTGAGGCCACAGCCTGAGCTTTCCTCGCCCATGCTGACGTAGGTCTTGGGGTTCCCCTGGAGCTCCCACAGGGGAGTTAGGCTCATCTTGCCTGGACACGTGAACTGCCTCTTTCCTCCCCAACTGAAGCAGAAGTGTCCAGCACCCTTGCGAGCAGACACAGGGATCTGTGGCTTGCCCTCGAGGTACCCCAGGGCTGTCACACGTGCCAGTGTGTCGGGAGTCGAGTCTCGGGGTGACAGTCGAGGCAGTGCAGGGCAGTGAGATTCATCAGAAGTGGACGAGGCATTTGGGGATCTTAGGGAGTGGTGATCAGACACCTGAGGCTCCTCCCGACTCTACTGATGTGAGGCCACCTCTTGGGGTGCGAGGGAGCATGGAAATCCTTTCTCGATGGAGCAGGGAAAGGGCCCCCCATCTGGAGCTCAGCAGGGGAAAATGGGGCTCCTCTTGAGTCACGGCGGGATCCTCGGGATTCCTCTCAAGTGGGGACGGTTGGGTCGGGGAACTTTCTAGGTCACAACAAGTGTATGAAGAAGCTTTTAGAGGTCCAAGAGGGAAGCGTTGATTTCCCCCGAGATGTTGCAGCAGGCAAGGGACTCACCCTCCCTGCAGGGGAGAAGCTTCTGGTTTTTCTCGTGTTGCGGCGGGGTCCTCTCGAGTTATGACAGGGACCCCAAGGATCAGCTGCTGAGGCCTCAGGAGAGGCCAGTCTCCATGCGACTTGAGAGGCACCTGTGAGGATTCCTCCCGAGACGTCGCCGGGTCCTCAGGCCTCGTCTGTTGCTGAGGTTGGAGCCTGTGCTTGCCTCGCCCATGCTGACATAGGTCTTGGGGTTCCCCTGGAGCCACATAGGGGAGTCAGGCCTCGTCTCGCCTGGGGACTTGCACAGCTGCTTTACTCCCCAACTGCTGCAATGGTGTCCGGGTCCCTGTCGAGCAGATACAGTGATCAGTGGCTTGACCTCGAGGTACCTCAGGGCTATTTCAAGTGCCAGTGTGCCGGAGTCGAGCCTCAGGGTGACAGTAGAGGCAGTGCAGGACAGTCAGATTCATCTGAAGTTGACTAGGCATTTGGGGGTCTTGCCGAAATGTTACCCGACACCTGAGGCTTCTCTGAACTCGCCTGGTGTGAGTGCCTCCTATTAGGCTGCGAGCAGAGAGCCGGGAACCCTTTCCCGATGGAGCAGGGAAAGGGCCCCTCATCTGGAGCCGAGCATGTGAAAATGGAGCTCCTCTTGAGTAGCGTCGGGACCATCAGTGGTCCTCTCGAGTGGGGAATGTGGGGCAGGGAACTTCTTGGGTAACAGCAAGGGTGTGAATGAGCATTTCGAGGTTCAAGAGGGAACGGATGATTTAGCCCAGGATGCCACAGCAGACAAGGGCCTCACTCTGACTGCAAGCATGAAGCTTCTGATTTTTCTCAAGTTGCGGCGGGGTCCCTCGAGTTACGATGGGGACCACAGGCATCCACCCCTATGGCCCCAGGATAGGCCTGTCTCAGTGTGAGGGGCGAGGCACATCTGGGGATTCCTCCCCAGAGGCGCCAAGTCCTCAGTCCCCTCCTGGAGCTGAGGCTGCAGCCTGAGATTGCCTCGCCTGTGCTGCCATTTTTATTTGGATTCCCCTGGAGCCCTCAGAGTGCAGTCAGGCCTAGCCTCGACTGGAAACATGCATGGCCGCTTTCCTTCCCAACTGCAGTAACAGTGTCTGTGTCCCTGTCGAGCGGATACAGGAATCTATGGCTTGTGCTCGATGTACCCTAGGGCTGTCACATTTGCCAGTGTGCCAGAGTCGAGCCTGGGGGTTACAGTCGAGGCAGTGCAGGGCAGTCAGGTTCATCTGAAGTGGACAAGGCTTTTGGGGGTCTTGGGGAATCGTGGCCCAACCTGTGAGACTCCTCCCGACTTTCCAGGTGCAGCACCTCCTCTCGGATGCAAGGGGAACACCGCGAAACCTCTATGGATGGAGCAGGGAAAGGGCCCCTCATCTGGAACTCAGCAGAAGAAAACGGGGCTCCTCTTGTGTCTTGGTGGGACCCTTGGGATTCCTCTCGAGTGGGGACGGGTTGGGTTGGGAAACTCCTTGGTCACAACAAGGGTGTGAATGAGCCTTTCGAGGTCCACGCGGGATGGGGTGAATTCCCCTGAGATGCCGTTGTGGACAAGTGCCACAGCATGCCCCCAGGGAAGAAGCTTCCGGTTTTTTTCAAGTTGCGGCGGGGTGCTCTCCAGTTATGACGGAGACCCCAGGGACCCGCCCCTGTATCCTCTGGAGAGGCCATTCTCAGTGCCAGTGCAAGGCACCTCTGGGGATTCCTCCCCAGTCATCACCAGGTCCACAGTCCTCGTCTGGTGCTGAGGCTGGACCCTGTGCTTGCCTCGCCCATGGTGACATAGGTCTTGGCGTTCCCCTGGAGACCCCATAGGGGAGTCAGGCCTCGTCTTGCCTGGAGACGTGCAGAGCTGCTTTCCTCCCCATGTGCAGCAACAGTGTCCGGGTCCCTGTTGACCGGATACAGGGATCAGTGTCTTGCCCTCGAGGTACCCCAGGACTATCACACGTGCCAGTGTGCCGGAGTTTAGCCTTGGGGTGACAGTCGAGGCAGTGCAGGGCACTCAGGTTCATCTGGAGTGGACCAGGCATTTGGGGTTCTTGGGAAAATGTGACCTGATGCCTGAGGCTCCTCTGGACACGCCTGGTGTGAGGGCTTCCTCTTGGGATGCGAGGGAAGAACTGGTAACCCTTTCCCGATGGAGCAATGAAAGGGCCCCCTATCTGGAGCTGAGCAAGGGAAAATGGAGCTCCTCATGATTCATGACGGGACCCTTGGAGTTTCTCTATTTGGGATGGGTGGGGCGGGGAACTTCTTGTGTCACAGCAAGGGTGTGAAGAAGCATTTTGAGGTCCAAGAGGGAACGGGTGTTTTCCTCCGGGACGCCGCAGAGGACAAGGGCCTCACTCCGCCTGCAAGGGAGAAGCTTATGGTTTTTCTCCAGTTGTGGCAGGGTCCTCTAGAGTTACGACGGGGACCACAGGGATCCGCCCCTGTGGCACAAGGATAGGCCAGTCTCAGTGCAAGGGGCGAGGCACATCTGGGGATTCCTCCCCAGTGGCGCCAAGTCCTCAGTCCCCTTCTGGTGCCAAGGCTGGAGCCTGAAATTGCCTCGCCCATGTTGACATTAGTCTTGGGCTTCCCTTGGAGTCCTCACAGGGGAGTCAGGCCTCATCTCTATTGGAGACGTGCAAGGCCACTTTCCTCCCCAACTGCTCTAATAGTGTCCGAGTCCCAGTCGAGCGGATACAGTGATATACGGCTTGTGCTCATGGTACTCCAGGGCTTTCACATGTGCCAGTGTGCCGGAGTCAATCCTCGGGATTACAGTCGAGGCTGTGCAGGGCAGTCAGGTTCATCTGAAGTGGACGAGGCATTTGGGGGTCTTGGGGAATGGTGATGCAACCTGTGAGACTCCTCCCGACTTTCCAGGTGCGAGCACCTCCTCTTGGGATGCGAGGGCAACATCGTGTGACCTTTTCCGATGGAGCAGTGAAAGGGCCCCTCATCTGGAGCTCAGCAGGGGAACATGGGGCACCTCTTGATTCTTGCCGGGACCCTTGGGGTTCCTCTCAAGTGGGGACGTGTAGGCCTGGCAAATTCTTGGGTCTCAGCAAGGGTGTGAAGGAGCCTTTCCAGGTCCAAGAGGGACGGGCTGAATTCCCCCTGAGGCCGAGGTGGACAAGGGCCTCACACCTCCTGCAAAGGAGAAGCTTCTGTTTTTTCTTGAGTTGCCCTGGGGTCATCTCGAGTTGTAACTTGGAACCCAGGGACTCGACTCTGTGCCCTGTGGAGAGGCCATCTCTGTACTTGTTGCGAGGCTCCTCCGGGGATTCCTCTACAATCGTCGCCGGGTTCTCAGTCCTCGTCTAGAGCTGAGGCCAGAGTCTGAGCTTTCTTCGCCGTGCTGACGTAGGTCTTGGGGTTCCCCTGGAGCCCACTCAGGGGAGTCAGGACTCATCTCTCCCATAGACCTGCAGGGCCGCTTTTCTCCAGGGTGCAGCAGCCTTGTCTGGCTCTCCTTCGAGCAGACAAAAGGATCTGTGGCTTGCACTGGAGGTACCCCAGGGCTATCACACTTGCCAGGGTGTCTGCAGTTGAGCCTCGGGGAGGAAGTCGAGGCAGTCCACCGCAGTCAGGTTCATCTGGAATGGACGAGGCATTTGGGATTCTTGGGGAAAGGTGAACAGAGGCCTGAGGCTCCTGTGGACTCGCATGGTGTGAGGGCCCCCTCTTAGCATTCGACGGGAGAGCCGGGAACCCTTTCCCAATGGAACAGGAAAAGGGCCCCTCATCTGGAGATGAGCAGGGGAAAATGGAGCTCCTCTTGAGTCTCGGTGGGACCCTCGGTGGTCCTCCCGAGTGGGGACGGGTGGGGCGGGAACTTCTTGGGTCACAGCAAGGGTGTGAAGGAGGCTTTTGAGATCCAAGATGGAAGGGGTGATTTCCCCCGTGATGCTGCAGCGGACAAGGCATTCACCCTCCCTGCAGGGGAGAAGCTTCTTGTTTTTCTCGAGTTGCGGCAGGGTCCTCTCGAGTTACGATGGAGATCCCAGGGACCCGCTGCTGTGGCCTCAGGAGAAACCAGACTCCATGCGATTTGATAGGCACCTCTGGGGATTTCTCCCCAGATGCTACTGGGGCCTCAGTCCTCATCTGGTGCTGAGGCCGGAGCCTGTGCTTGCCTCGCCCATGCTAACATAGGTCTTGGAGTTCCCCTGGAGCCCCTACAGGGGAGTCATGCCAAGTCTCGCCTGGAGACGTGCACAACCGCTTTCCTTCCCAACTGCAGCAACATTGTCCAGGTCCCTGTCGAGCAGATACAGGGATCAGTGGCTTGTCCTCGGGGTACTCCAGGGCTATTGCAAAGGCCAGTGTGCCAGAGTCGAGACTCGAGGTGACAGTCGAGGCAGTGCAGGGCAGTCAGGTTCATCTGAAGTGGACGAGGCATATGGGGGTCTTGGGGAATGGTGGCCCAAGCAGTGAGACTCCTCCCGACTCTCCAGGTGGGAGCACCTCCTCTTGATATGCGAGGGGAACACCGTGAAACCTTTCCCAACGGAGCAGGGAAAGGGCCCCTCATCTTGAGCTCAGCAGGGGAAAAAGGGGCTCCTCATTAATCTTGGCGGGACCCACGGGGTTCCTCTATAGTGGGGATGTGTAGAGTGGGGAACTTCTTGGGTCACATTAAGGGTATGAAGGGGCCTTTCATGGTCCAAGATGGAAGGGGTGAAGTCCCCGAGATGCCACATCAGACAAGGGCCTCTCCCCTCCTGCAGGGAAGGGTATGGTTTTTTTCGAGTTGCGGAGGGGTCCTCTCAATTTACGACAGTGCCCCTGGAACCCACCCCTGTGTCCCCAGGAGAGGCCAGTCTCCGTGCGAGGTGCCAAGCACATCTGGGGATTCTTCCCCAGTGGCGTCAAGTCCTCAGTCCCATTCTGGTGCTAAGGCCGGAGCCTGAGCTTTCCTCACCCGTGCCTACTTAGGTCTTGGGGTTCCCCTGCAGCCCACTCAGGGGAGTCAGACCTCGTCTTGCCCATAGATGTGCAGGGCCTCTTTACTCCAGGGTGCAGCAGCCGTGTCTGGCTTTCTGTCGAACGGACAAAGGGATCCTTGGCTTGCCCTCGAGGTACCCCAGGGCAATCACACGTGCCAGTGTGTCGGCATTCGAGTATCGGGGAGGCAGTCGAGGTAGTGCAGGGCAGTCAGGTTCATCTGGAGTGGACTAGGCATTTGGGGTTCTTGGGCAAATGTGACCAGACACCTGAGGCTCCTCTGGACTCGCCTGGTGTGAGGACCTCCTCTTGGGATGTGAGGGGAGAGCCGGGAACCCTTTCCCGATGGAGGAGGGAAAGCCCCGTCATCTGGAGCTGAGCATGTTAAAATGGAGCTCCTCTTGAGTCGCGGCGGGACCCTCAGCGGTCCTCTTGAGTTGGAACGTGTTTGGCTGGGAACTTCTTGGGTCACAGCAAGGGTGTGAAGGAGCATTTCGACATCCAAGAGGGAATGGGTGATTTCCCCCGGGACGCCGCAGTGGACAAGAGCCTCACTCCGCCTGCAAGGAGAAGGTTCTGGTTTTTCTCCAGTTGCGGCGGGGTCCTCTCGTGTTACAACCGGGACCCCAGGGACCCACCTCTGTGGCCTCAGGAGAGGCCAGTTTCCATACGAGTTGCCACTGGGTATTCCTCCCTAGTCGTTGCAGGGTCCCCAGGCCTCATCTGGTGCTGAGGCCACAGCCTGAGCTTGCCTCGTCAATGCTGACCTAGGTCTTGGGGTTCCCCTGGAGTTCCCACAGGGGAGCCAGTCCTCGTCTCCCCTGGAGACGTACACGGCTGCTTTCCTCCCCATCTACAGCAGAAGTGTCCAGCACCCATTCGAGCAGACACAGGGATACGCCGCCGAGGATAAGGGCACACCAGGCCTGAAGGGGTGAAGCTTTAGGTTTTTCTCGAGTTGCAGCGGGGTCCTCTCGAGTTACGATGGGGACTCCAGGGACCCGCCCCTGTATTCTCAGGAGAGGCCAGTCTCAGTGTGAGTTGCCAGGCGACTCTGGGGATTCCTCCCCAGTCGTCGTCGGGTCCTCAGTCCTCCTCTGGTGCTGAGGTCGGAGCCTGAGATTTCCTCATTCATGGTTCCATAGGCCTTGAGGTTACTCTGGAGCCAACAGAGGTGAGTCAGGCCTCGACTCGACTGGAGACATGCTCGGCCGCTTTCCTTTACAACTGCAGTAACAGTGTCCAGGTCTCTGTTGAGCGGATACAAGGATCTATGCCTTGTGATCGAGGTACCCTAGGGCCGTCACATATGCCAGTGTGCCGGAGTGGAGCCTCGGGGTTACAGTCGAGGCAGTGCAGGGCAGTCAGGGTCTTCTGAAGTGGACGAGGCATTTGGGTGTCATGGGGAACGGTGGCCCAAACTTTGAGACTCCCACCGACTTTCCAGGTGCTTACACCACCTGTTGGTATGTGAGGGTAACACCGAGATCCCTTTCTTGATGGAGCAAGGAAAGGGCCCCTCATCTGGAGCTCACCATGGGAGAACGGGGCTCCTCTTGTCTTGGCGGGACCTTTGGAGTTACACTCGAGTGGGGACTGGTGGGGCGTGGAACTTCTTGAGTCACAGCAAGGATGTGAAGATGCCTTTGTAGGTCCAAGAGGGACGGGGTGAATTCCCCTGAGATGCCATTGTGGACAAGAGCGACAACATGCCAGCAGGGGAGAAGCTTCCGATTTTTCTCCAGTTGCGGCGGGGTCCTCTCGAGTTATGACGGGACCCTAGGGATCCGCCCCTGTATCCTCAGATGAGGCCATTCTCAGTGCGAGTTGGGAGGCGCCTCTGGGGATTCAACCCAGTCATCGCCTGGTCCTCAGTCCTCATCAGGTGCTGATTTCGGAGTCTGAGATTTCCTCGCTCATGCTTTCATAGGCCTTGGGGTTCCCCTAGGCCCCCATAGGCGAGTCAGGCCTCTTCACGTCTGGAGACTTTCACTACCACGTCCCTCCCCAACTTGAGCGGCAGTGTCCGGCTCCCCGTAAAGCAGACACAGTGATACTTGGCTTGCCATCGAGGTATTCCAGAGCTGTCTCAAGTGCCAGTGTGTTGGGAGCCGAGCCTCGGGGTGATAGTCGAGACAGTCCGTAGCAGGCATGTTCATCTGGAGTGGACAAGGCATTTGCGGATCTTGGAGAGTGGTGATCGGACACCTAAGTCTCCTCCCGACTCTCCAGATGCAAGGCCTCCTTTGGGATATGAGGGCAGCGCCGGAAAACCTTTTTTCGATGCAGCAGGGAAAGGGCCCCTCATCTGGAGCTCAGCAGGGGAAAGTGGGGCTCCTCTTGAGTCGTGGCGAGACACTCAGGGTTCCTCTCAGGAGGGGCCGGTTGGGGCGAGCATCTTCCTAGATCACAACAAGGGTATGAAGGAGCCTTTTGAGGTTCAGTAGGGAAAGGGTGATTTCGGCCGAGATGCTGCAGCGGACAATGGACTCACCCTCCCTGCAGGGGAGAAGCTTCTGGTTTTTCTCGAGTTGTGGCGGAACCTCTCTAGTTACGATGGGGACACCAGGGACCCACCACTGTGGCCTCAGGAGAGGCCAGTCTCCATGCGAGTTGCCAGGAAACTCTGGGGATTCCTCCCAAAACGTCACCGTGTCCTCAGTCCTTCCTGGTGCTGAGGCTGGAGCCTGTGCTTGCCGCACCCATGATGACATAGTTCCTGGCGTTCCCCTGGAGCCCCCATAGGGGAGTCAGGCCTCGTCTCACCTGCGGACGTGCACAGACGCTTTCCTCCCCAGCTGAAGCAACAGTGTTCAGGTCCCTGTCGAGCGGATACAGGGATCAGTGGCTTGACCTCAAGGTACCCCAGGGCTATCACATGTGCCAGTGTGCCGGAGTCGAGCCTCGGGGTGACAGTGGAGGCTGTGCAGGACAGTCAGATTCATCTGGATAGGACTAGGCATTTGGGGGTCTTGGGAAATGTGACCTGACAGCTGAGGTTTCTCTGGACTCACCTGGTGTGAGTGCCTCCTCTTGAGATGCGAGGGGAGAGACGAGAATGCCTTCCCGATGGAGCAGGGAAAGGGCCCCTCATCTAGAGCTGAGCATGGGAAAATGGAACTCCTGTTGAGTCATGGCAGGACCTTTGGTGGTACTCTCGTGTGGGGACGTGTGGGGCGGGGAAATTCTTTGGTCACAGCAAGGATGTGAAAGAGCATTGGGAGGTCGAAGAGGGAATGGGTGATTTCCCCCGGGACACTGCAGCAGACAAGGTTCTCACTCCGCCTGCAAGGGTGAAGCTTCTGGTTTTACAGGAGTTGCAGCAGGGTCCTCTATAGTTATGACGGGGACCGCAGGGATCCACCCCTGTGACCCCAGGATAGGCCAGTCTCCGTGCGAGGGGCGAGGCACATCTGGGGATTCCTCCCCAGTGGCGCCGGGTCCTCAGTCCCCATCTGGTGCTGAGGCTGCAACCTGAGATTGCCTTGCCCATGCTGACATTTGTATTCGGCTGCCCCTGGAGCCCGCAGAGGGGAGTCAGGCCTCGTCTCGACTAGAGATGTGCATGGCCGCTTTGCTTCCCAACTGCAGTAACAGTGTCCTGGTCTCTGTCGAGGGGATACAGGGATCTATGGTTTGCGCTCGAAGTATCCTAGGGCTTTCACACGTGCCAGTGTGCCGGAGTCGAGCATCGGGGTTACAGTCGAGGCAGTGCAGGGCAGTCAGGTTCTTCTGAAGTGGACGAGGCATTTGGGGGTCTTGGGAATGATGGACCGACCACTGAGGCTCGTCATTTCTCTCCTCGTTCAAGCACCTCTTCTTGGTATGCCTGGGGAGAGCCGTGAACACTTTCCCGATGGAGCAGGGAATGGTCCGGTCATCTAGAGCTCAGCCGGGGAAAAAGGGGCTCCTCTTGAGTCTTGGCAGGACCCTCGGGGTTCCTCTCGAATGGGGACTGGTGGGGCGAGGGACTTCTTTGGTCACAACAAGGGTGTGAAGGGACTTCCGAGGTCTAGGAGGGAAGGGATGATTTCTCCTGAGATGACCCCATGGACAAGGGCCTCACTCCACCTGCAGGGGAGAAGTTTCCAGTTTTTCTCGAGTGCCGGTGGGGTTCTCTTGAGTTACGACGGGACCCCAGAAACCCGCCCTTGGGGCCACAGGTGAGGACAGTCTCCAAACGATTTGTGAGGCTCCTCTGGGGATTCCTCCCCAGTCGTCGCCGGGTCCTCAGTCCTGGTCTGCTGCTGAAGCTGGAGCCTGAGCACACCTTGCCCATGCTGACATAGGACTTCGGTTACTGCTGGAGCCCCCACAGGGGAGTCAGTCCTTGTCTCGCCTGGAGACGTGCACGGCCGCTATCCTCCCCAACTACAGCAACAGTGTCCGGGTCCCTGTCGAGAAAACACAGGGATTTGTGGCTTGCCGTCGTGGTACCCAAGGGCTGTCACACATGCCCTTGTGCCGGAGTCGAGCCTCGGGGTGACAGTCGAGTCAGTGTAGGGCAGTCAGGATCATCTGGAGTGGACGAGGCATTTGGGGGTCTTCAGGAATGGTGGCCCAATCTGTGAGACTCCTTTCAACTCTGCAGGTGTGAGCACCTCCTCTTGGAATGCAAGGGGAACACAGGGAAACCTTTCCGCATGGAGCAGGGAAGGGCCCCTCATCTGGAGCTTAACAGGGGAAAACCGAGCTCCTCTTGAGTCTTGGTGGGCCCCTCAGTGTTCCTCTCTAATGGGGACGCGTGGGGCGGGGAACTTGGGTCACAGCAAGGGTGTGAAGGAGCCTTTCGGTTCCATGAATGACAGGGTGAATTCCCCTGAGAGGCCATTGCAGACAAGGGCCACACAACGACTGCAGGGGAGAAGCTTCTGGTTTTCCTTGAGTTGCGGCAGGGTCCTCTTGAGTTACGACGGGGACCCCAGGGACCTGCCCCTGCATCCGCAGGAGAGGCCATTCTCAGTGCGAGTTGCGATGTGCCTCTGGGGATTCCTCCCCAGTCATCGCTGTGTCCTCAGTCCTCGTCTGTTGCTGAGGTTGGAGGATGAGATTTCCTCGCTCATGCTTTCAAGGTCTTGAGATTACTCTGGAACCCCCACAGGGGAGTCAGGCCTCTTCTCGCCTGGAGACTTGCACGGTCTCATTCTTCCCCAACGGCAGCGGCAGTGGCCGGCTCCTCATAAAGCGGACACAGGGATCTGTGTCTTGCCATCGAGGTACTCCAAGACTGTCTCACGTGCCAGTGTGTCAGGAGTCGAGCCTCGGGGTGACAGTGGAAACAGTGCAGGTCAGTCATGTTCATCTGTAATGGACGAGACATTTGGGGATCTTAGGGAGTGGTGGTCAAACACCTGAGGCTCCTTCCGACTCTCCAGATGCGAGGCCACCTCTTGGGATGCGAGGCGAGCGCTGAAAAACCTTTCCCGATGAAGCAGGGAAAGGCCCCTCTTCTGGAGCTCAGCATTGGGAAACGGGGCTCCTCTTGAGTCGGGGCGCGTCCCTCGGGGATCCTCTCGAGTGAGGGCGGTTGGGGCGAGGAACTTCATAAGTCATGACAAGTTTATGAAGGAGCTTTTCGAGGTCCAAGAGGGAAGGGGTGATTTACCCCGAGATGCTGTAGCTGACAAGGGACTCCACCTCCCTGCTGGGGAGATGATTCTGGTTTTTCTCGAGTTGCGGCGGGGTCCTCTCGAGTTACGACAGGGACCCCAGGGACCCGCCCATGAGGCCTCAGGAGAGGCCAGTCTCCATGCGAGTTTCGAGGCACCTGTGGGGATTCATCCTGAGATGACGCTGGGTCCTCAGTTCTCATCTGGTGCTGAGGCAGGTGCCTGTGCCTGCCTCCCCCATGCTGACATTGCTTTTGGGGTTCCCCTGGGGCCTCCATAGGGGAGTCAGGCCTCATCTCACCTGGGGACGTGCACAGCCGCTTTCCTCCCCAACTGCAGCAAGTGTCTGTGTCCCTGTCGAGTGGATACAGGGATCAGTGGCTTGACCTCGAGGTACCCCAGTGTTATCACACGTGCCAGTGTGCCGGAGTCGAACCTCGGTGTGACAGTCGAGGCAGTGCAAGACGATCAGATTCATGTGCATCCAACTAGGCATTTGGCGGTCTTGCAGAAATGTGACCCGACGCCTGAGGCTTCTCTGCACTTGGCTGGTGTGTGTGCCTCCTCGTGGGATGCGAGGGGAGAGCCGGGAACCCTTTCCCGATGGAGCAGAGTAAAGGCCCCTTATCTGGAAGTGAGCATGAGAAAATGGAACTCCTCTTGAGTTGCAGTGTGACCCTCGGCGGTCATCTCGAGTGGGGACGTGTGGGGCGAGGAACTTCTTGGGTCACAGCAAGGGTGGGAAAGAGCATCTTCAGGTCCAAGAAAGAACGGGTGATTTCGCCCGGGACGCCGCAGTGGATAAGGGCCTCACTCCGCCTGCAAGGGTGAAGCTTCTGTTTTTCCTCGTGTTGCGGCAGGGTCCTCTTGAGTTACCACTGGGACCACAGGGATCTGCTCCTGTGGCCCCAGGACAAACCAGTTTTCGTTCGAGGGGCGAGGCACATTTGGGGATTTCTCCCCAGTGGGGCCAAGGCCTCAGTCCCCATCTGGTGCTGAGGCTGCAGCCTGAGATTGCCTCGCCTGTGCTGACATTTGTATTGGGCTTCCCCTGGAGCCTGCAAAGGGGAGTCAAGCCTCGTCTCGACTGGAGACATGCACGGCCGCTTTCCTTCCCAACTGCTGTGACAGTGTCCGGGTCCCAGTCAAGCTTATACAGGGATCTATGGCTTTCGCTCTAGGTATCCTAGGGTTGTCACACGTGCCAGTGTACCAGAGTGGTGACTCGGGGTTACAGTCGAGGCAGTGCAGGGCAGTCAGGTTCATCTGAATTGAACGAGGCATTTGGGGGTCTTGGAAAATGGTGGCCCAATCTGGGAGACTCCTCCCGATTTTCCAGGTGCCAAAACCTCCTCTTAGGATGTGAGGGGAACACCACGAATCCTTTCCCCGTGGAGCAGGGAAAGGGCCCCTCATCTGGAGCTCAGCAGGGGAAAATGGGGGCCCTCTTGAGTCTGGCGGGACCCTTGTGGTTTCTCTCAAGTGGGGACGGGTGGGGCGGGGAACTTCTTGGGTCACAGCAAGGGTGTGAAGGAGCCTTTGGAGGTCCACGAGGGACCAGGTGAATTAACCTGAGATGCCGTTGTGGACAAGGGCCACACAACGACTGCAGGGGAGAAGCTTCCATTTTTTCTCGCGTTATGGCGGGGTCCTCTCGATTTACAATGGGGACCCCAGAAACCCGCCCCGGTGTCCTCAGGAGAGGCCAATCTCAGTGTGAGTTGCGAGGCACCTCTGGGGATTCCTCCCCAGTCATTGCTGGGTCCTCAGTTCTCATCTGGTGCTGCAGTCAAATCTGAGATTTCCTTGCTCATGCTTTCATAAGTCTTGAAGTTAATCTGGAGCCCCCACAAGGGAGTGTGGCCTCTTCTCGCCTGGAGACTTGCACAGCCTCTTTCTTCCCCAACTGCAGCGGCGGTGTCCGGCTCTGAGTAAAGCAGATACAGGGATCTGTGGCTTCCCATCGAGGTACTCCAGGGCTGTCTCACGTGCCAGTGTGTTGGGAGTCGAGCCTCGGGATGACAGTCGAGACAGGGCAGGCAGTCATGTACATCTGGAGTGGACGAGGCATTTGAGGATCTTGGGGAGTGGTGGTCGGACACCTGAGGCTCCTCCCAACTCTCCTGATGCGAGGCCACCTCTTGGGATGTGAGAGGTGCTCCGGTAATCCTTTCCCGATGGAGCAGGGAAAGGACCCCTTATCTGGATTTCAGCAGGGGAAAACTGGGCTCCTCTTGAGTCTTGGCAGGACCCTCGGGGTTCCTCTCTAGTGGGGATGGGTTGGGCGGGGTACTTCTTTCGTCACAACAAGGGTGTGAAGGCACTTTGGTGTTCTAGGAGTAAAGGGGTGATTTCTCCTGAGATGACCCCGCGGACAAGGGCCTCACTCCACCTACAGGGGAGAAGTTTCTGGTTTTTCTTAAGTGCCGGTGGGGTCCTCTTGAGTTACGACGGGACCCCAGAAACCCGCCCTTGTGGCCACAAGCGAGGACAGTCTCCGATTTGTGAGGCGCCTCTGGGGATTTCTCCCTAGTCGTCGCCGGGTCCTCAGTCGTGGTCTGGTGCTAAAGCTGGAACCTGAGGTTGCCTCACCAATGCTGACATAGGTCTTGGGTTATCGCTGGAGCCCCCACAGTGGTGTCAGGCCTCCTCTCGCCTGGGGACGTGCACAGCTGCTTTCCTCCCCAACTGCAGCAACAGTGTCCGGGTCCCTGTCGAGCGGATACAGGGATCAGTGTCTTGACCTCGAGGTACCCCAGGGCTGTCACATGTGCCAGTGTGTCAGCAGTCGAGCCTCAGGGAGGCAGCTGAGGCAGTGCAGGGCAGTCAGCTTCATCTGGAGTGGGCGCTGCATTTGGGGTTCTTGGGAAAGGTGACCAGACACCTGAGGCTCCTGTGGACTCGCCTGGTGTGACAGCCTCCTCTTGGGGTTCGAGTGGAGAGCCAGGAACCCTTTCCCGATGGAGCAGGAAAAGGGTCCCTCCTCTGGAGCTGAGCATTGGAAAATGGAGCTCCTCTTGAGTCGCGGTGGGACCCTCAACGGTCCTCTCAGTGGTGACGCATGGGGCGGGGAACTTCTTGGGTCTCATAAGGGTGTGAAGGAGTATTTAGAGGTCCAAGTGGGAACGGGTGATTTTCCCCGGGATGCTGCAGTGGACAAGGGGCTCACCCTACCTGCAAGGAAGAAGCTTCTGATTTTCTCGAGTTCTGGGGTGGGTGGGGTCCTCTAGAGTTACGACTGGGACCACGGGGACCCGCCCCTGTGGTCTCAGGAGGGATAAATCTCCGTGCGAGTTGCCACTGGGTATTTCTCCCCAGTCGTCGCCTGGTCCCCAGGCCTCGTCTGATGCCGAGGCCGCAGCCTGAGCTTGCCTAGCCCATGCTGACCTACGTCTTGGGGTTCCCCTGGAGCTCCCACAGGGGAGTCAGGCTTGTCTCGCCTGGAGACGTGCACGGCCGCTTTCCTCACCATCTGCAGCAGAAGTGTCCAGCACAACTTTGAGCAGACACAGGGATCTGTGGCTTGCCCTTGAGATACCCCAGGGCTGTCACACGTGCCAGTGTGTAGGGAGTCGAGTCTCGGGGTGACAGTCGAGGCAGTGCAGGGCAGTGAGGTTCATCAGGAGTGGACGAGGCATTTGGGGGTCTAGGGAATGATGGACCGACCACTGAGGCTCGTCCTGTCTCTCCTTGTTCGAGTGCATCTTCTTGGTATGCCAGAGGGGAGCCGTGAACCCTTTCCTGACGGAGCAGGGAAAGGTCCCATCATCTAGAGCTCAGCCAGGGAAAAAGGGGCTCCTCTTGAGTCTTGGCAGGACCCTCGGGGTTCCTCTCGACTGGGAACTGGTGGGGCAGTGAACTTCTATGGTCACAACAGGGTAGGAATGAGCCTTTCAAGGTGAAAGTGGGAAGGGGCGATTTTCCCCGAGATGCTGCAGTGGACAAGGGACTCACCCACCATGCAGGGGAGAAGCTTTTGGTTTTCTCAAATTGCAGCGGGGTCATCTCGAGTTAAGAAGGGGACCCCTGGGAACCGCGCCTGTGGCCTCAGGAGAGGCCAGTCTCCATGCAAGTTGCGAGGCACCTGTGGGGATTCCTCCCGAGTCATTGCCGGGTCCTCAGTCCTTGTCTGGTGCTGAGGCTGGAGCCTGTGCTTTCCTCGCCCATGCTGACATAGGTCTTGGGATTCCCCTGGAGCCCACATAGGGGAGTCAGGCTTCGTCTTGCCTGGGGACGTGCACAGCCGCTTTCCTCCCCAACTGCAGCAACAGTGTCCGGGTCTCTGTCAAGTGGATACAGGGAAGTGTGGCTTGCCCTCGATGTACCCCAGGGCTATCACACATGCCCTTGTGCCAGAGTCGAGCATCGGGGTTACATTCGAGGCAGTGCAAGCAGTCAGATTCATCTGGAGTGGACTAGGCATTTGGGGGCTTGCGGAAATATGAAATGATGCCTGAGGCTTCTCTGGACTCGCCTGGTGTGAGTGCCTCTTGGGTTTTGAGGGGAGAGCCTGGCGCCCTTTCCCGATGGAGCAAGGAAAGGGCCTCTCATCTGGAGCTGAGCATGGGAAAACGGAGCTCCTCTTGAGTCTTGGCGGGACCCATGGGGTTCCTCTCAAGTGGGGACGGGTGGGGCGGGGAACTTCTGGGGTCACAGCAAGGGGGTGAAGGAGCCTTTCAAGGTCCACGAGGGACTGGGTGAATTCCCCAGAGATGCCATTGCCGACAAGGGCCACAGCACGCCTGCAGGAGAGAATCTTCTCATTTTTCTCGAGTTGCATCGGTGTCCTCTCGAGTTACGACGGGGACCCCAGGGACCCGCCCCTGTATCCTCAGGAGAGGCCATTCTCAGTGCGAGTTGTCAGGCGCCTCTGGGGATACCTCCGCAGTCATCACCGGGTCCTCAGTCCTCATCTTTTGCTGAGGTTGGAGCCTGAGATTTCCTCGCTAATGCTTTCATAGGTCTTGAGCTTACTCTGGAGCCCCCACAGGGGACAGGCCTCCTCTTGCCTGGAGACTTGCATGGCTTTTCTTCCCCAACTGCAGCGGCAGGGTCCGGCTCCCCGTAAAGTGGACACAAGGATCTGTGGATTGCCATCGAGTTACTCCATGGCTCTCTCACGTGCCAGTGTGTTGGGAGTCGAGCCTTGGGTGACAGTCGAGACAGTGCAGGACAGTCAGATTCATCGGGAGTGGACTAGGCATTTGGAGTTCTTGCAGAAATGTGACCCGAATCCTAAGGCTTCTCTGTGCTTGCCTGGTGTGAGTGCCTCCAAATGAGATACGAGTGGGGAGCCCAGAACCCTTTCCCGATGGAGCAGGGAAAGAGCCCGTCATCTGGAGCTGAGCATGGGAAATGGAGCTCCTCTTGAGTCGAGGTTGGACCCTCGGTTTTTCTCTCAAGTGGGGACGTGTGGGGCTGGGAACTTCTTGTGTCACAGCAAGGGTGTGAAAGAGCATTTCCAGGTGCAAGTGGGAACAGCTGATTTCCCCAGGGACGCCGCAGTGGACAAGCGCCTCACTCCGCATCCAAGCATGAAGCTTTTGGTTTTTGTCGAGTTGCGGTGGGGTCCTCTCGAGTTACAATGGGGACCACAGGGATCCGCCCTTGTGGCCCCTGGATAGGCCAGTGTCCGTGCGAGGTGCGAGGCACATCAGGGGATTCCTCCCAAGTGGCGCCAAGTCCTCAGTACCCTTCTGGTGCCGAGGCTGCTGCCTGAGATTGCCTCGCTCGTGCTGACGTTTTTATTGGGCTTCCCCTGGAGGCCGCAGAGGGAAGTCAGGCCTCGTCTCGACTGGAGACGTGCACGGCCGCTTTCCTTCCCAACTGCAGTAACAGTGTCTGGGTCCCTGTGGAGCGGATACAGGAATCTATGGCTTGTGCTCGAGGTACCCTAGGGCTCTCACACGTGCCAGTGTGCCGGATTCGAGCCTCAGGGTTACAGACGTGGGAGTGCGGGACATTCAGGTTCATCTCATGTGAACGGAGACATTTGGGGGACTTGCGGAATTTTGGCCCAATCTGTGAGACTCCTCCCGACTTTCCAGGTGCGAGCACCTCCTCTTGGGATGCGAGGGGAACAGCCTGAAACCTTTCCCGACTGAGCAGGGAAAGGGCCCGTCATCTGGAGCTCAGCAGATGAAAACGGGGCTCCTTTTGAGTATTGGCGGGATCCTTGGGGTTCCTCTCGAGTGGGGACGGGTGGGGAGGGGAACTTCTTGGGTCACAGCAAGGGTGTGAAGGAGCCTTTGGAGGTCCACGAGGGACCAGGTGAATTAACCTGAGATGCCGTTGTGGACAAGGGCCACACAACGACTGCAGGGGAGAAGCTTCCATTTTTTCTCGCGTTATGGCGGGGTCCTCTCGATTTACAATGGGGACCCCAGAAACCCGCCCCGGTGTCCTCAGGAGAGGCCAATCTCAGTGTGAGTTGCGAGGCACCTCTGGGGATTCCTCCCCAGTCATTGCTGGGTCCTCAGTTCTCATCTGGTGCTGCAGTCAAATCTGAGATTTCCTTGCTCATGCTTTCATAAGTCTTGAAGTTAATCTGGAGCCCCCACAAGGGAGTGTGGCCTCTTCTCGCCTGGAGACTTGCACAGCCTCTTTCTTCCCCAACTGCAGCGGCAGTGTCCGGCTCTGAGTAAAGCAGATACAGGGATCTGTGGCTTCCCATCGAGGTACTCCAGGGCTGTCTCACGTGCCAGTGTGTTGGGAGTCGAGCCTCGGGATGACAGTCGAGACAGGGCAGGCAGTCATGTACATCTGGAGTGGACGAGGCATTTGAGGATCTTGGGGAGTGGTGGTCGGACACCTGAGGCTCCTCCCAACTCTCCTGATGCGAGGCCACCTCTTGGGATGTGAGAGGTGCTCCGGTAATCCTTTCCCGATGGAGCAGGGAAAGGACCCCTTATCTGGATTTCAGCAGGGGAAAACTGGGCTCCTCTTGAGTCTTGGCAGGACCCTCGGGGTTCCTCTCTAGTGGGGATGGGTTGGGCGGGGTACTTCTTTCGTCACAACAAGGGTGTGAAGGCACTTTGGTGTTCTAGGAGTAAAGGGGTGATTTCTCCTGAGATGACCCCGCGGACAAGGGCCTCACTCCACCTACAGGGGAGAAGTTTCTGGTTTTTCTTAAGTGCCGGTGGGGTCCTCTTGAGTTACGACGGGACCCCAGAAACCCGCCCTTGTGGCCACAAGCGAGGACAGTCTCCGATTTGTGAGGCGCCTCTGGGGATTTCTCCCTAGTCGTCGCCGGGTCCTCAGTCGTGGTCTGGTGCTAAAGCTGGAACCTGAGGTTGCCTCACCAATGCTGACATAGGTCTTGGGTTATCGCTGGAGCCCCCACAGTGGTGTCAGGCCTCCTCTCGCCTGGGGACGTGCACAGCTGCTTTCCTCCCCAACTGCAGCAACAGTGTCCGGGTCCCTGTCGAGCGGATACAGGGATCAGTGTCTTGACCTCGAGGTACCCCAGGGCTGTCACATGTGCCAGTGTGTCAGCAGTCGAGCCTCAGGGAGGCAGCTGAGGCAGTGCAGGGCAGTCAGCTTCATCTGGAGTGGGCGCTGCATTTGGGGTTCTTGGGAAAGGTGACCAGACACCTGAGGCTCCTGTGGACTCGCCTGGTGTGACAGCCTCCTCTTGGGGTTCGAGTGGAGAGCCAGGAACCCTTTCCCGATGGAGCAGGAAAAGGGTCCCTCCTCTGGAGCTGAGCATTGGAAAATGGAGCTCCTCTTGAGTCGCGGTGGGACCCTCAACGGTCCTCTCAGTGGTGACGCATGGGGCGGGGAACTTCTTGGGTCTCATAAGGGTGTGAAGGAGTATTTAGAGGTCCAAGTGGGAACGGGTGATTTTCCCCGGGATGCTGCAGTGGACAAGGGGCTCACCCTACCTGCAAGGAAGAAGCTTCTGATTTTCTCGAGTTCTGGGGTGGGTGGGGTCCTCTAGAGTTACGACTGGGACCACGGGGACCCGCCCCTGTGGTCTCAGGAGGGATAAATCTCCGTGCGAGTTGCCACTGGGTATTTCTCCCCAGTCGTCGCCTGGTCCCCAGGCCTCGTCTGATGCCGAGGCCGCAGCCTGAGCTTGCCTAGCCCATGCTGACCTACGTCTTGGGGTTCCCCTGGAGCTCCCACAGGGGAGTCAGGCTTGTCTCGCCTGGAGACGTGCACGGCCGCTTTCCTCACCATCTGCAGCAGAAGTGTCCAGCACAACTTTGAGCAGACACAGGGATCTGTGGCTTGCCCTTGAGATACCCCAGGGCTGTCACACGTGCCAGTGTGTAGGGAGTCGAGTCTCGGGGTGACAGTCGAGGCAGTGCAGGGCAGTGAGGTTCATCAGGAGTGGACGAGGCATTTGGGGGTCTAGGGAATGATGGACCGACCACTGAGGCTCGTCCTGTCTCTCCTTGTTCGAGTGCATCTTCTTGGTATGCCAGAGGGGAGCCGTGAACCCTTTCCTGACGGAGCAGGGAAAGGTCCCATCATCTAGAGCTCAGCCAGGGAAAAAGGGGCTCCTCTTGAGTCTTGGCAGGACCCTCGGGGTTCCTCTCGACTGGGAACTGGTGGGGCAGTGAACTTCTATGGTCACAACAGGGTAGGAATGAGCCTTTCAAGGTGAAAGTGGGAAGGGGCGATTTTCCCCGAGATGCTGCAGTGGACAAGGGACTCACCCACCATGCAGGGGAGAAGCTTTTGGTTTTCTCAAATTGCAGCGGGGTCATCTCGAGTTAAGAAGGGGACCCCTGGGAACCGCGCCTGTGGCCTCAGGAGAGGCCAGTCTCCATGCAAGTTGCGAGGCACCTGTGGGGATTCCTCCCGAGTCATTGCCGGGTCCTCAGTCCTTGTCTGGTGCTGAGGCTGGAGCCTGTGCTTTCCTCGCCCATGCTGACATAGGTCTTGGGATTCCCCTGGAGCCCACATAGGGGAGTCAGGCTTCGTCTTGCCTGGGGACGTGCACAGCCGCTTTCCTCCCCAACTGCAGCAACAGTGTCCGGGTCTCTGTCAAGTGGATACAGGGAAGTGTGGCTTGCCCTCGATGTACCCCAGGGCTATCACACATGCCCTTGTGCCAGAGTCGAGCATCGGGGTTACATTCGAGGCAGTGCAAGCAGTCAGATTCATCTGGAGTGGACTAGGCATTTGGGGGCTTGCGGAAATATGAAATGATGCCTGAGGCTTCTCTGGACTCGCCTGGTGTGAGTGCCTCTTGGGTTTTGAGGGGAGAGCCTGGTGCCCTTTCCCGATGGAGCAAGGAAAGGGCCTCTCATCTGGAGCTGAGCATGGGAAAACGGAGCTCCTCTTGAGTCTTGGCGGGACCCATGGGGTTCCTCTCAAGTGGGGACGGGTGGGGCGGGGAACTTCTGGGGTCACAGCAAGGGGGTGAAGGAGCCTTTCAAGGTCCACGAGGGACTGGGTGAATTCCCCAGAGATGCCATTGCCGACAAGGGCCACAGCACGCCTGCAGGAGAGAATCTTCTCATTTTTCTCGAGTTGCATCGGTGTCCTCTCGAGTTACGACGGGGACCCCAGGGACCCGCCCCTGTATCCTCAGGAGAGGCCATTCTCAGTGCGAGTTGTCAGGCGCCTCTGGGGATACCTCCGCAGTCATCACCGGGTCCTCAGTCCTCATCTTTTGCTGAGGTTGGAGCCTGAGATTTCCTCGCTAATGCTTTCATAGGTCTTGAGCTTACTCTGGAGCCCCCACAGGGGACAGGCCTCCTCTTGCCTGGAGACTTGCATGGCTTTTCTTCCCCAACTGCAGCGGCAGGGTCCGGCTCCCCGTAAAGTGGACACAAGGATCTGTGGATTGCCATCGAGTTACTCCATGGCTCTCTCACGTGCCAGTGTGTTGGGAGTCGAGCCTTGGGTGACAGTCGAGACAGTGCAGGACAGTCAGATTCATCGGGAGTGGACTAGGCATTTGGAGTTCTTGCAGAAATGTGACCCGAATCCTAAGGCTTCTCTGTGCTTGCCTGGTGTGAGTGCCTCCAAATGAGATACGAGTGGGGAGCCCAGAACCCTTTCCCGATGGAGCAGGGAAAGAGCCCGTCATCTGGAGCTGAGCATGGGAAATGGAGCTCCTCTTGAGTCGAGGTTGGACCCTCGGTTTTTCTCTCAAGTGGGGACGTGTGGGGCTGGGAACTTCTTGTGTCACAGCAAGGGTGTGAAAGAGCATTTCCAGGTGCAAGTGGGAACAGCTGATTTCCCCAGGGACGCCGCAGTGGACAAGCGCCTCACTCCGCATCCAAGCATGAAGCTTTTGGTTTTTGTCGAGTTGCGGTGGGGTCCTCTCGAGTTACAATGGGGACCACAGGGATCCGCCCTTGTGGCCCCTGGATAGGCCAGTGTCCGTGCGAGGTGCGAGGCACATCAGGGGATTCCTCCCAAGTGGCGCCAAGTCCTCAGTACCCTTCTGGTGCCGAGGCTGCTGCCTGAGATTGCCTCGCTCGTGCTGACGTTTTTATTGGGCTTCCCCTGGAGGCCGCAGAGGGAAGTCAGGCCTCGTCTCGACTGGAGACGTGCACGGCCGCTTTCCTTCCCAACTGCAGTAACAGTGTCTGGGTCCCTGTGGAGCGGATACAGGAATCTATGGCTTGTGCTCGAGGTACCCTAGGGCTCTCACACGTGCCAGTGTGCCGGATTCGAGCCTCAGGGTTACAGACGTGGGAGTGCGGGACATTCAGGTTCATCTCATGTGAACGGAGACATTTGGGGGACTTGCGGAATTTTGGCCCAATCTGTGAGACTCCTCCCGACTTTCCAGGTGCGAGCACCTCCTCTTGGGATGCGAGGGGAACAGCCTGAAACCTTTCCCGACTGAGCAGGGAAAGGGCCCGTCATCTGGAGCTCAGCAGATGAAAACGGGGCTCCTTTTGAGTATTGGCGGGATCCTTGGGGTTCCTCTCGAGTGGGGACGGGTGGGGAGGGGAACTTCTTGGGTCACAGCAAGGGTGTGAAGGAGCCTTTCAAAGTCCAGGAGGAATGGGGTGAATTCCCTTTGGATGCCGTTGTGGACAAGGGCCACACCACGCCTGCAGGCGAGAAGCTTCCGGTTACTCTCGATTTGCGGCATGGTCCTCTTGAGTTACAATAGGGATCCCAATGTCCCACCCCTGTATCCTCAGGAGAGGCCATTCTCTGTGTGAGATGCCAGGCGCCTCTAGGGATTCCTCCCCAGTCTTTGCTGGGTCCTCAGTCCTCGTCTGCTGCTGAGGTCGTGCCTGAGATTTCCTCGATCATGCTTTCATAGGTCTTGAGGTTACTCTGGAGCCCCCACAGGGGAATCAGGCCTCTTCTCGCCTGGAGACTTGTACAGCCTCTTTCGTCCCCAACTGCAATGGCAGTGTCCAGCATCCCGTAAAGCGGACACAGGGATCTGTGGCTTGCCATCGAGGTAATCCAGGGCTGTCTCTCGTGCCAGTGTGTTGGGAGTAGAACCTCGGGGTGACAGTCGAGACAGTGCTGGGCAGCCATGTTCATCTGGAGTGGACAAGGCATTTGTGGATCTTGGGGAGTGGTGGTCGGACACCTGAGGCTTCTCCCGACACTCCTGATGCGAGGCCGCCTCTTGAGATGCAATGGGATCGCCGAAAACCTTTCCTGATGGAGCAGGGAAAGGGCCCCTCATCTGGAGCTCAGCATGGGAAAATGGAGTTCCTCTTGAGTCGCTGCGGGACGCTTGGGGTTCCTCACTAGTGTGGACGGTTGGGGCGAGGAACTTCCTAGGTCACAACAAGGGTATGAAGGAGACTTCCGAGGTCCAAGAGGGAAGGAGTGATTTCCCTGGAGATGCTACAGCGGACTAGGGACTCACCCTCCCTTCAGGGGAGCAGTTGCTTTTTTTTATGATTTGTGGCTCGGTCCTCTCGAGTTATGACGGGGACCACAGGGACCCACCCCTTTGGCCTCAGGAGAGGCCAGTCTCCATGTGAGTTGCGAAGCACCTGTGGGGATTCCTCCCAAGACGTTGCTGGGTCCTCAGTCCTCATCTGGTGCTGAGGCCAGAGGCTGTGGTTGCCTCACCCATGCTGACATAGGTCCTGGGGTTCCCTTGGAGCCCTCATAGGGGAGTCAGGCCTCCTCTCGTCTGTGGACGTGCACAGCCGCTTTCCTTCCCAATTGCAGAAACAGTGTATGGGTCCCTGACGAGCGGATACAGGGATCAGTGGCTTCATCTCGAGGTACCCCAGGTCTATCACATATGCCAGTGTGCCAGAGTCAAGACTTGGGGTGACAGTCGAGGCAGTGCATGACTGTCAGATTCATCTGGAGTGGACTAGGCATTTGGGGGTCCTGCAGAAATGTGACACGATGCCAGAGGCTTCTCTGGACTCGCCTGGTGTGAGTGCCTCCTCTTGGCATGTGAGGGGGGAGCCGGGAACCATTTCCTGATGGAGCAGGGAAACGGCCCCTCATCTGGAGCTGATCATGGGAAAATGGAGCTCCCCTTCAGTCACTGCAGGACCCTCGGTGCTACTCTCGAGTGGGGACGTGTTGGGTGGGGAACTTCTTGGGTCACAGCAAGGGTGTGAAAGAGCATTTCGAGGTCCCAGAGGGAACAGGTGATTTCCCCCGGGACACAGCAGCGGACAGCGGCCTCACTCAGCCTACAACAGTGAAGCTTCTGGTTTTTCTCGAATTGCGGCATGGTCCACTCGAGTTTTAACGGGGACCACAGGGTTCCGCCCCTGTGGCCCCGGAATAGGCCAGTCTCCATGCGAGGGGCGAGGCACATTTGGGGATTCCTCCCCAGTGGCGCCAAGACCTCATTTCCCTTCTGGTGCTGAGGATGCAGCCTGAGATTGCCTCACCTGTGCTGACATTTGTATTGGGCTTCCCCTGAAGCCCACAGAGGGGAGTCAGGCCTCGTATCGACTGGAGATGTGCACGGCCGCTTTCCTTCCCAANTCCCTTCTGGTGCTGAGGATGCAGCCTGAGATTGCCTCACCTGTGCTGACATTTGTATTGGGCTTCCCCTGAAGCCCACAGAGGGGAGTCAGGCCTCGTATCGACTGGAGATGTGCACGGCCGCTTTCCTTCCCAAATGCAGCAAAAGTGTCTGGGTCCCAGTCGAGTGGATACAGGGATCTACAGCTTGGGCTCGAGGTACCCTAAGGCTGTCACACATACCAGAGTGCTGGAGTTGAGCCTCGGGGTTACAGTCGAGGCAGTGCAGGGCAGTCAGGTTCATATGAAGTGGACGAGGCATTTGGGGGTTTTGGGGAATGGTGGCCCAACCTGTGAGACTCCTCCCGACTTTCCAGGTGCGAACACCTCCTCTTGGGATGCGAGGGGAACACCGCAACACCTTTCCCGACGGAGCAGGGAAAGGGCCCTTCATCTGGAGCTCAGCAGGGGAAAACGGGACTCATCTTGAGTGTTGGCGGGACGATTGTGGTTCCTCTCTAGTTTGGACGGGCGGGGCGGGGCACTTCTTGGGTCACAGCAAAGGTGTGAAGGAGCCTTTCGAGGTCCATGAGGGAGGGGGTGAATTTCCCTGAGATGCCCTTGTTGACAAGGGCCACACCACGCCTGCAGGAAAAAAGATTCCGGTTTTTCACGAGTTCCGGCGGTGTCCTCTCGAGTTACGACGGGAACCCAGGGACCTCCCCTATATCCTCAGGAGAGGCCTTTCACAGTGCAAGCTATGAAGAGCCTCTGGGGATTCCTCCCCAGTCATCGGCGGGTGCTCAGTCCTCGTCTGGTGCTGAGGTCACAGCCTGAGATTTCC
>SJYW01013664.1:0-11479 GCA_006410735.1 Raphicerus campestris
AAGGCTATGGTTTTTCCAGTGGTCATGTATGGATGTGAGAGTTGGTCTGTGAAGAAAGCTGAGTGCCAAAGAATTGATGTTTTTGAACTGTGATGCTGGAGAAGACTCTTGAGAGTCTCTCGGACTGCAAGGAGATCTAACCAGTCCATCCTAAAGGAGATCAGTCCTGGGTGTTCATTGGAAGGACTGATGCTGAGACTGAAACTCCAATACTGTGGCCACGTCATGCAAAGAGTTGACTCATTGGAAAAGACTCTGATGCTGAGAGGGATTGGGGGCAGGAAAAGAAGGGGAAGACAAAGGATGAGATGACTGGATGGCATCACTGACTCAATGCACATGAATTTGGGTGAACTCCGGGAGCTGGTGATGGACAGGGAGGCCTGGCATGCTGCAATTCATGGGGTCACAAAGTGTCTGACACTACTGAGCGACTGAACTGAACTGATGGACACTTAGACTGCTTTCATGTCTTGGCTATAGTAAATAATGCTGCTGTAAACATAGAGATGCAGATACATTTTCAAGTTAGTGTTTTCATTTATTTGGATACATTCCAAGAAGTAGAATTGCTGGATTATATGGTAGTTCTATTTTTAATTTTTTGAGAAACTTCCAAACTTTTTCCCATAGTGGCAACACCAATTTATAATCCCACCAACAGTGCTCAAAGGTTCCCAGAAAAGAAAGCTTTATATGTGGAACTGAGCTGATTGGAAAGGGTGGCAAGCTGGCACAGGTTAAGAAGATACAGTTCAGTTCAGTTCAGTCACTCAGTCGTGTCTGACTTTTTGCGACCCCATGAACTGCAACACGCCAGGTTACCCTGTCCATCACCGACTCCTGGAGTCCACCCAAACCCACGTCCATTGAGTCGGTGATGCCATCCAACCATCTCACCCTCTGTCATCCCCTTATCCTGCCCTCAATCTTTCCCAGCTTCAGGGTCTTTTCCAATGAGTCAGCTCTTCGCATCATCTGGTCAAAGTATTAGAGTTTCAGCCTCTAATTTTCTCATCCTTGCTCAGCAGTCGTTACTGTTGTCTTAGACTAGAGGGCTCTGTTCTGTCTATCTGAATTTCAGTTTCTACCTATAGTATGACTGAACACTGTGGTGTTTTCCCCACAGATGAACTCTAGCTTGGTTTATTACAAGCAAAACTATATAATGAACTTCAGCTGCTCATCTGATCCCCACCTGATGGCCAGACCATGGGTGGATCATGGTGGTGTCACTTCAGCCTGACCCAGCATCTTCTTGCTGACATTTTTAGATAAGAATCTCACAGAGCTCACAACCAAATCTCATTCAAGTTATAGTAGCATTCCACTGTAGGGAAAATCATGAGGTTATTGTGCTAGCATGCATTTGGAAGGTACTTGAATGAAAATTAAGGACAGGAGAAAAAAGCACTAGCAGCTGCTATTTTAGAAGCTAACGGATGAGCTACTTAAGTTGGACAATGCAATCAAAATACAGGGATACAAAAATGTAACTAATATATTAAAGATACAGCAGTGTATTGAAGTACTTATACATAAAGACATCTTTTAGAATCATCATTCCATTTAAAGTTGAAAACCTGATACATCATTGACTAGTCTCACTAACAAATTCATTTTCTAGACAGTGATGGAAACTATGGGGATTGTTACTTTGAAAATCATTTCAAAAAAATGAAGATCTGACTTTTAGTGTATAAACATTGGCATAAAATCAAAGGGAGGATACATACAGGGTATGGTCTGATGTGTGCACTGGGCTTTAGAAAAGCAGTTGTAAAATCTTCACGAAAAAACAGGAGTCTCTGTTCAGTAACATAAAAGAAGAGGGGAATTCAAAAAGGATATGAATCTGTAAGAAAACAAATTCTGACAAGTCAATCAATCATAAATAATCCCCTGAATAAGGAAAGGGAGGTGAGTTCTAAAGAAATCAGTGTAGCTCTACAGGGAGTTATCTAAGAATGCAACATTATGCAAGAAAAGGCACAACTTAAAGGAAGACTATAAAGAAGTATTCTAGCCAGGAAATTCATTGCAAAAAATATTAAATAAAACCCAGAATAAGTTAGAGTTTGTGAAATATGCTGAGGACAACAAAAAGGTCTGTTTTTCTGTTTTATATGAAAACTGATCATAAAGAAAGGATTAGTCTTGGGCATGATATTGTGGTGTTAAAAGGGAGAAAGGAGAAGTCAACAGTTATTTTACTTCTACTTTCCATATGAAAGAAAATGATCCTCAAAGTGTACAGGGTAGAACTTCACTAAGAACAAGTCAGGCTCAAGGCAGGCAAGAAAGAAGAAATTAGACCTATGTTTATGGACAACTACTTTACTAAAAAATTACTTTTTTGGAAATTTATTACACATTCTGTTAAGACTCTGGGCATATAGAAATAAGTAAATTGAATATATAACAGCTTTGATCACAAGTGAAATTTTATACACACATCTCATGTACTTCTAGAAATTTAAGAGGTATCATTACTTTTAAAAGAGGAAATATCAAGGCTAAGAGAAAGTCATTAAACTGTTCAGAGATGTTCCATGTATTTAATGGAGACACTGAGGTAAGGACCTAACCTGGTCTGACATTAGAAGTCATGTATTTTCTCCTTTCTATCCAATGATTCTCTCTTAAGTAGAGAGTGAAAGTTCATATAAGTTATATCTAGAATGCAAAAGTAACTGCAGGCATAGTTGTAGAATACCAGTTTTCATTCCATGTAATTGGAAATATAGCAAGTCCTATGATACCGCAGAAGTACAAATACCTTGATCATTCAAAGGGGAAACATATCTATATATATTTTTCAGAAACTATAAATAGGCAAATTAAATGTAGATTTTAAAATGGAATTTTCTCCAATGATGTATCAGTCAGTCAGTTCAGTGACACAGTTGTATCTGACCCTTTGAGACCCCATGGACTGCAGCATGCCAGGCTTCCCTGTCCATCACCAATGATGTATAAACACTTAAAAATGGGTAGTAATCAGGAGGTGGCTGTGTGATTTCCAAAAATACATATCATATTTAATTTTTAAAATGATGATTTCAGAAAAGTATTTGCCCACATATCTCAAATATTTCACACAACTATTTCTGATATCTTAATGTTTAATGATTCAGGTAGATTTATGTGTTGTTGGTGGAAAATTATCTCAAAAGATCATGGGAAATAAAAGTCTTTGGTGATATGGCATAGGGCCTCTGTTGTTACCCTTCTTTTAATATGTTTTAACTTTCCAGGTGGCTCGGTGGTAAAGAATATGCCTGCACTGTGCAGCTGCAGGAGGGGTGGTTTCCATCCATGGGTTGGGAAGATCCCCTGGAGAAGGGCATGGCAACCCACTCCAGTATTCTTGCCTGGAAAATCCCATGGACAAAGGGACCCTGATGGACCCCAGTTCATAGGGTCACAAAGAGCTGGACATGACTGAAGCCACTGAGCACACAGCACTATCCACATCATCAGTGAAGACATAGAAGCATATTTAGAAAAAAACTTGATGCAGAAAAGTATGAAGAACAGGTAATGTATTGGGTTCTAAATGAAAATGCAACAAAAGTTTGATAGGCCAAATACACAACATGAAACTTCACAGAGATATAAAAGCTTACCCTGAGTTTAAACAATTCATTGCTAACAAAGAAAAGATTTGTGGCTTAACAATCCATCATGTGAAAAAAAATTATGTCCCAGAAGATTTTAATTCTCACAAATCCAATTGTAGAAAACAAAAGAAAGTAGCTTTTATATGGCCATCTCAGCCTCATTTCTATTCAGTGGCACGACCAAACAAAATATATTTTAAGTGAGACATTGACATAATAAAGCTCACCCAAGAGAGAGAGATACACAGACTGAGAAGACTGGTGAATGTTTTAACTGCTCCTGTATCTCTACTGCCTCGCTGTGGGTCTGGCTGTCAGTCAATACGCATGAATTGATGAACCATGGACAGTGTGTAACATGAGGCATAGATAAACGAACAAAAAAGTTTCTTGTGTAACATAAGGCATAGATAAAGGAACAGAAAAGTTTCATCTAAAGAAAAGAGGGTTTAAGAGACTGACAACAGCTGCCTGCAAGTAAAAGAGGGTCTATTATGTAAAAAGATGAGTGAGATTATTTATCGAGTAGTTTCAGAGGAAATTAGACTTTTTTTTTTTCTATAATAAGATGAAATCTAAAAATGAGTGGTGAAGTGAAGTCGCTCAGTCGTGTCCAACTCTTTGCGACCCCTGTGGACTGTAATCTACTAGGCTTCTCTGTTCATGGGATTCTCCAGGCAAGAATACTGGAGAGGATTGCCATTTCCTTCCCCAGGGGATCTTCCTGACCCAGGGATTGAACCTGGGTCTCCCGCATTGGAGGCAGACGCTTTAACCTCTGAGCCATACAAAAATGAAATAACAACCTTTTTGAGAGTCCTTGGACAGCAAGGAGATTAAGCTAGTCAATCCAAATGGAAATCAACCCTGAATATTCATTGGAAGGACTGATGCTGAAGCTGAAGCTCTAATACTATGGCCACCTGATGCCAAGAGCCAACTCATTGGAAAGGACCCTAACGCTTGGAAAGACTGAAGGCAAAAGGAGAAGAGGGTAGCAGAAGATGAGATGGTTAGATAGCATCACCAACTCAATGGACATGAATTTGAGCAACTTCGAGGGACAGAGGACAGGGGAGCCTGGCAAGCTGCAGACCATGGGGTCGCAAAGAGTTGGACACAATTTAGTGACTGAACAACAAAACAGCCTTTCTGAGTGTGAGCTCTCTATTGATGAAGGTATTAAGAAGATACAGCGTCATTCAATTAAAGGAAAGTGGTGGCTGGGTATCTGCTGAAACAATTCTAATGGGAAATCTTTCTGATTGTATGTAAAAATATGGCTGGATTTCTTTTTCTTTATTGTCTTGTGATGTTTCTTATTTTTGTATTTTCAGCCAGTTCAGTCACTGAGTCCGACTCTTTGAACTCCATGGAATGCAGCACTCCAGGCTTTCCTGTCCATCACCAACTCCTGGAGCTTGCTCAAACTCATGTCCATCAAGTCAGTGATGCCATCCAGCCAACTTATACTCTATCATCCCCTTCTCCTCTTGCCTTCAATCTCTCCTAGCATCAAGGTCTTCTCTAAGGAGTCACTTCTTCACATCAGGTGGCCAAAGTATTGGAGCTTCAGCTTTAGCATCAGTCCTTCCAATGAATATTCAGGACTGATTTCCTTTAGGATTGACTAGTTTGTAGTCCAAAGGACTCTCAAGAGTCGTCTCCAGAACCATAGTTCAAAAGCATCAATTCTTTGGTGCTCAGCTGTTTTAATGGTCCAACTCTCACATCCATTCATGATGACTGGAAAAACCATAATTTGACTAGATGGACATTTGTTGGCAAAGTAATGTCTCTGCTTTGTAATATGCTGTCTAGGTTGGTCATAACTTTTCTTTCAAGGAGTAAGCATCTTTGAATTTCATGGCTGCAATCACCATCTGAAGCAATTTTGGAGCCCAAAAGATGAAGTCTGTCACTGTTTCCATTGTTTCCCCATTTATTTGGCGTGAAGTGATGGGACCAGATGCCATGATCTTAGTTTTTGAATGTTGAGTTTTAAGCCAGATTTCTCACTCTCTTCTTTCACTTTCATCAAGAGACTTTTTAGTTTCTCTTCACTTCTGCCTTAAGAAGTGAAGTGATGTTATCTGCATATCTGAGGTTATTGATATTTCTCCCAGCAATCTTTATTCCCACTTGTGCTTCATTTCGCATGATGTATTCTGTATATAAGTTACATAAGCAGGGTGATAATATACTGCCTTGATGTACTCCATTCCCAATTCTGAGCCAGTCCATTGTTCCATGTCCAGTTCTCACTATTTTGTAGCTTACTAGTTCTAAATTTGGGCTGACCTGCTGGCTTGGTGGTAAAGAATCCACCTGCCAAAGCAGGAGGCGTAGGATCAATCCCTGGGTCAGGAAGATTCCTTAGAGAAGGAAATGGCAAGCCANCCTGCTTATGTAACTTATATACAGAATACATCATGCGAAATGAAGCACAAGTGGGAATAAAGATTGCTGGGAGAAATATCAATAACCTCAGATATGCAGATAACATCACTTCACTTCTTAAGGCAGAAGTGAAGAGAAACTAAAAAGTCTCTTGATGAAAGTGAAAGAAGAGAGTGAGAAATCTGGCTTAAAACTCAACATTCAAAAACTAAGATCATGGCATCTGGTCCCATCACTTCACGCCAAATAAATGGGGAAACAATGGAAACAGTGACAGACTTCATCTTTTGGGCTCCAAAATTGCTTCAGATGGTGATTGCAGCCATGAAATTCAAAGATGCTTACTCCTTGAAAGAAAAGTTATGACCAACCTAGACAGCATATTACAAAGCAGAGACATTACTTTGCCAACAAATGTCCATCTAGTCAAATTATGGTTTTTCCAGTCATCATGAATGGATGTGAGAGTTGGACCATTAAAACAGCTGAGCACCAAAGAATTGATGCTTTTGAACTATGGTTCTGGAGACGACTCTTGAGAGTCCTTTGGACTACAAACTAGTCAATCCTAAAGGAAATCAGTCCTGAATATTCATTGGAAGGACTGATGCTAAAGCTGAAGCTCCAATACTTTGGCCACCTGATGTGAAGAAGTGACTCCTTAGAGAAGACCTTGATGCTAGGAGAGATTGAAGGCAAGAGGAGAAGGGGATGATAGAGTATAAGTTGGCTGGATGGCATCACTGACTTGATGGACATGAGTTTGAGCAAGCTCCAGGAGTTGGTGATGGACAGGAAAGCCTGGAGTGCTGCATTCCATGGAGTTCAAAGAGTCGGACTCAGTGACTGAACTGGCTGAAAATACAAAAATAAGAAACATCACAAGACAATAAAGAAAAAGAAATCCAGCCATATTTTTACATACAATCAGAAAGATTTCCCATTAGAATTGTTTCAGCAGATACCCAGCCACCACTTTCCTTTAATTGAATGACGCTGTATCTTCTTAATACCTTCATCAATAGAGAGCTCACACTCAGAAAGGCTGTTTTGTTGTTCAGTCACTAAATTGTGTCCAACTCTTTGCGACCCCATGGTCTGCAGCTTGCCAGGCTCCCCTGTCCTCTGTCCCTCGAAGTTGCTCAAATTCATGTCCATTGAGTTGGTGATGCTATCTAACCATCTCATCTTCTGCTACCCTCTTCTCCTTTTGCCTTCAGTCTTTCCAAGCGTTAGGGTCCTTTCCAATGAGTTGGCTCTTGGCATCAGGTGGCCATAGTATTAGAGCTTCAGCTTCAGCATCAGTCCTTCCAATGAATATTCAGGGTTGATTTCCATTTGGATTGACTAGCTTAATCTCCTTGCTGTCCAAGGACTCTCAAAAAGGTTGTTATTTCATTTTTGTATGGCTCAGAGGTTAAAGCGTCTGCCTCCAATGCGGGAGACCCAGGTTCAATCCCTGGGTCAGGAAGATCCCCTGGGGAAGGAAATGGCAATCCTCTCCAGTATTCTTGCCTGGAGAATCCCATGAACAGAGAAGCCTAGTAGATTACAGTCCACAGGGGTCGCAAAGAGTTGGACACGACTGAGCGACTTCACTTCACCACTCATTTTTAGATTTCATCTTATTATAGAAAAAAAAAAAGTCTAATTTCCTCTGAAACTACTCGATAAATAATCTCACTCATCTTTTTACATAATAGACCCTCTTTTACTTGCAGGCAGCTGTTGTCAGTCTCTTAAACCCTCTTTTCTTTAGATGAAACTTTTCTGTTCCTTTATCTATGCCTTATGTTACACAAGAAACTTTTTTGTTCGTTTATCTATGCCTCATGTTACACACTGTCCATGGTTCATCAATTCATGCGTATTGACTGACAGCCAGACCCACAGCGAGGCAGTAGAGATACAGGAGCAGTTAAAACATTCACCAGTCTTCTCAGTCTGTGTATCTCTCTCTCTTGGGTGAGCTTTATTATGTCAATGTCTCACTTAAAATATATTTTGTTTGGTCGTGCCACTGAATAGAAATGAGGCTGAGATGGCCATATAAAAGCTACTTTCTTTTGTTTTCTACAATTGGATTTGTGAGAATTAAAATCTTCTGGGACATAATTTTTTTTCACATGATGGATTGTTAAGCCACAAATCTTTTCTTTGTTAGCAATGAATTGTTTAAACTCAGGGTAAGCTTTTATATCTCTGTGAAGTTTCATGTTGTGTATTTGGCCTATCAAACTTTTGTTGCATTTTCATTTAGAACCCAATACATTACCTGTTCTTCATACTTTTCTGCATCAAGTTTTTTTCTAAATATGCTTCTATGTCTTCACTGATGATGTGGATAGTGCTGTGTGCTCAGTGGCTTCAGTCATGTCCAGCTCTTTGTGACCCTATGAACTGGGGTCCATCAGGGTCCCTTTGTCCATGGGATTTTCCAGGCAAGAATACTGGAGTGGGTTGCCATGCCCTTCTCCAGGGGATCTTCCCAACCCATGGATGGAAACCACCCCTCCTGCAGCTGCACAGTGCAGGCATATTCTTTACCACCGAGCCACCTGGAAAGTTAAAACATATTAAAAGAAGGGTAACAACAGAGGCCCTATGCCATATCACCAAAGACTTTTATTTCCCATGATCTTTTGAGATAATTTTCCACCAACAACACATAAATCTACCTGAATCATTAAACATTAAGATATCAGAAATAGTTGTGTGAAATATTTGAGATATGTGGGCAAATACTTTTCTGAAATCATCATTTTAAAAATTAAATATGATATGTATTTTTGGAAATCACACAGCCACCTCCTGATTACTACCCATTTTTAAGTGTTTATACATCATTGGTGATGGACAGGGAAGCCTGGCATGCTGCAGTCCATGGGGTCTCAAAGGGTCAGATACAACTGTGTCACTGAACTGACTGACTGATACATCATTGGAGAAAATTCCATTTTAAAATCTACATTTAATTTGCCTATTTATAGTTTCTGAAAAATATATATAGATATGTTTCCCCTTTGAATGATCAAGGTATTTGTACTTCTGCGGTATCATAGGACTTGCTATATTTCCAATTACATGGAATGAAAACTGGTATTCTACAACTATGCCTGCAGTTACTTTTGCATTCTAGATATAACTTATATGAACTTTCACTCTCTACTTAAGAGAGAATCATTGGATAGAAAGGAGAAAATACATGACTTCTAATGTCAGACCAGGTTAGGTCCTTACCTCAGTGTCTCCATTAAATACATGGAACATCTCTGAACAGTTTAATGACTTTCTCTTAGCCTTGATATTTCCTCTTTTAAAAGTAATGATACCTCTTAAATTTCTAGAAGTACATGAGATGTGTGTATAAAATTTCACTTGTGATCAAAGCTGTTATATATTCAATTTACTTATTTCTATATGCCCAGAGTCTTAACAGAATGTGTAATAAATTTCCAAAAAAGTAATTTTTTAGTAAAGTAGTTGTCCATAAACATAGGTCTAATTTCTTCTTTCTTGCCTGCCTTGAGCCTGACTTGTTCTTAGTGAAGTTCTACCCTGTACACTTTGAGGATCATTTTCTTTCATATGGAAAGTAGAAGTAAAATAACTGTTGACTTCTCCTTTCTCCCTTTTAACACCACAATATCATGCCCAAGACTAATCCTTTCTTTATGATCAGTTTTCATATAAAACAGAAAAACAGACCTTTTTGTTGTCCTCAGCATATTTCACAAACTCTAACTTATTCTGGGTTTTATTTAATATTTTTTGCAATGAATTTCCTGGCTAGAATACTTCTTTATAGTCTTCCTTTAAGTTGTGCCTTTTCTTGCATAATGTTGCATTCTTAGATAACTCCCTGTAGAGCTACACTGATTTCTTTAGAACTCACCTCCCTTTCCTTATTCAGGGGATTATTTATGATTGATTGACTTGTCAGAATTTGTTTTCTTACAGATTCATATCCTTTTTGAATTCCCCTCTTCTTTTATGTTACTGAACAGAGACTCCTGTTTTTTCGTGAAGATTTTACAACTGCTTTTCTAAAGCCCAGTGCACACATCAGACCATACCCTGTATGTATCCTCCCTTTGATTTTATGCCAATGTTTATACACTAAAAGTCAGATCTTCATTTTTTTGAAATGATTTTCAAAGTAACAATCCCCATAGTTTCCATCACTGTCTAGAAAATGAATTTGTTAGTGAGACTAGTCAATGATGTATCAGGTTTTCAACTTTAAATGGAATGATGATTCTAAAAGATGTCTTTATGTATAAGTACTTCAATACACTGCTGTATCTTTAATATATTAGTTACATTTTTGTATCCCTGTATTTTGATTGCATTGTCCAACTTAAGTAGCTCATCCGTTAGCTTCTAAAATAGCAGCTGCTAGTGCTTTTTTCTCCTGTCCTTAATTTTCATTCAAGTACCTTCCAAATGCATGCTAGCACAATAACCTCATGATTTTCCCTACAGTGGAATGCTACTATAACTTGAATGAGATTTGGTTGTGAGCTCTGTGAGATTCTTATCTAAAAATGTCAGCAAGAAGATGCTGGGTCAGGCTGAAGTGACACCACCATGATCCACCCATGGTCTGTCCATCAGGTGGGGATCAGATGAGCAGCTGAAGCTCATTATATAGTTTTGCTTGTAATAAACCAAGCTAGAGTTCATCTGTGGGGAAAACACCACAGTGTACAGTCATACTATAGGTAGAAACTGAAATTCAGATAGACAGAACAGAGCCCTCTAGTCTAAGACAACAGTAACGACTGCTGAGCAAGGATGAGAAAATTAGAGGCTGAAACTCTAATACTTTGGCCAGTTGATGCGAAGAGCTGACTCATTGGAAAAGACCCTGAAGCTGGGAAAGATTGAGGGCAGGATAAGGGGATGACAGAGGGTGAGATGGTTGGATGGCATCACTGACTCAATGGACATGGGTTTGGGTGGACTCCAGGAGTTGGTGATGGACAGGGAGACCTGGTGTGTTGTAGTTCATGGGGTCACAAAAAGTCAGACACGACTGAGTGACTGAACTGAACTGAACTGTATCTTCTTAACCTGTGCCAGCTTGCCACCCTTTCTAATCAGCTCAGTTCCACATATAAAGCTTTCTTTTCTGGGAAGCTTTGAGCACTGTTGGTGGGATTATAAATTGGTGTTGCCACTATGGGAAAAAGTTTGGACGTTTCTCAAAAAATTAAAAATAGAACTACCATCTAATCCAGCAGTTCTACTTCTTGGAATGTACCCAAATAAATGAAAACACTAACTTGAAAATGTATCTGCATCTCTATGTTTACAGAAGCATTATTTACTATAGCCAAGACATGAAAGCAGTCTAAGTGTCCATCAGTTCAGTTCAGTAGTTCAGTCGCTCAGTAGTGTCAGACACTTTGTGACCCCGTGAATCGCAGCATGCCAGGCCTCCCTGTCCATCA
>SJYW01013668.1:0-16712 GCA_006410735.1 Raphicerus campestris
TATCTGAATGGTCTAGTGGTTTTCCCTACTTTCTTCAAGTTAAGACTGAATTTGTCAGTAAGGAGTTTGCAATCTGAGCTACAGTCAGAATCCAGTCTTCTTTTTGCTGACTGTATAGAGCTTCTCCATCTTTGGCTGCAAAGAATATAATCAATCTGGTTTTGGTATTGACCATCCACTGATGTCCATGTGTAGGATCTTCTCTTAGAGGGTGTTTGCTATGACCAGTGTGTTCTCTTGGCAAAACTCTATTAGCCTTTACCCTGCTTAATTTTGTGCTCTAAGGCCAAATTTGCCTGTTACTCCAGGTATCTCTTGATTTTCTACATTTCATTCCAGTCCTCTATAATGAAAAGGACATCTTTTTTGCATGTTAGGTCTAGAACATCTTATATGTTTTCATAGATCCATTTAACTTCAGCTTCTTCAGCATTACTGGTTGGGGAATAGGCTTGGATTACTGTGATATTAAATGGTTTGCCTTGGAAATGAACCGAGATCATTTTGAGACTGCACCCGAGTATTGCATTTCTGACTCTTTTGTTGACTCTGAGGAGTGCTTCCTTTCTTCCAAATAATTTTTCCCACAGTATAGATATAATGGCCATCTGAGTCAAATTCACCCATTCCAGTCCATTTTAGTTCACTGGTTTGTAAAATATCAGTATTCAGTCTTGCCATCTCCTGTTTGACCACTTCCAATTTGCCTTGATTCATGGACCCAACATTCCAGGTTCCTATGCAATATTGTTCTGAATAGCATCGGACTTTACTCCCATCACCAGTCACATTCACAACTGGACATTGTTTTTGCTTTGGTTCTGTGTCTTCGTTCTCTCTGGAGTTATTTCTCCACTGATCTCCAGTAGCATATTGGGCACCTACCGACCTAGGAAGTTCATCTTTCAGTGTCATATCTTTTTGCCTTTTCATGCTGTTCATGGGGTTCTCAAGGCAAGAATACTGAAGTGGTTTGCCATTCCCTTCTCCAGTGGACCATGTTTTGTCAGAACTCATCATCATGATCCATTGTCTTGGGTGTCCCTACACAGCATTGCTTGGCTCATTGTCTTAGATGTAAATATAGTAAATTCTAAAATGTAACATTCAAAAGCTGGGAATAAACATCTTAAAATACCCATGTAATTTATTCATTATCTCTATTTCTCTTCTTATAATTCTTTTATGTCTGTTTCCATATTAATCAGTTTCGCCAAAACCTATTATCAAGACAAGTTTCCTAGTGTTTTGATTATATTAACACACTGATGAAATTTGGAGTTCATTGATGTATTGAAAGATGAAACTCAAAAGCTGAGTAGACTTTTTTAAAATTTCAATTTATTTGGTTAGTAAAAAGATGCAGTTTTAGTACTGAATCATAAATATCAACAAGTATGATTTTTATAAAATAAACTAAGGAGGAAATCTAACATAATTCCCAGTTATAGAAAGGGCAGAAGACCTATTTGATTTAACATGTTTTTTGAAGGAAAACCATGGTCATGGAAAAATTCAAAAAGATGAAAAGAAGTACCTAAAATGGCATTAATAAATATAGTTGCAATCACCAAGCTGTTTTAAGGAACTGTAGTCCTTTAAGCATTCTAGATTATTTTTATTCATCTGTCTCCTGGAACCTAGATCTTTCTTGTAATTATTGTCATTATTATTGCATCTCTTAAGACATTTAAAATGTAATTTTTACCATTTATGTTTATATGTCACCTCAAAGAATATAACTGTCAATTTCAAGAAACATTCCATTATATCCATTGCTTTAAGATCCACGCTTGAGTCTGGATATGGCAAATGATTAATAATATGTTAAGAATTAATGCTTTTGAACTGTGGTATTGGAGAAGACTCTTGAGAGTCCCTTGGACTGCAAAGAGATCCAAGCAGTCCATTCTGAAGGAGATCGCCCTGGGATTTCTTTGGGGAAACGGTGCTGAAGCTGAAACTCTAGTACTTTGGCCACCTCATGCGAAGAGTTGACTCATTGGGAAAGACTCTGATGCTGGGAGGGATTGAGGGCAGGAGGATAAGGGGACGACAGAGAATGAGATGGCTGGATGGCATCACTGACTCAATGGACATGAGCCTGAGTGAACTTGGGGAGATGGTGATGGACAGGGCGGCCTGGTGTGCTGCAATTCATGGGATCGCAAAGAGTCGGACATAACTGAGCGACTAAACTGAATTGAATAAATGATAGCCATTTAATAATAAATTCTTTCTTCCAAAAAATCTAGTCAAAGAGAATATAAGACCTATCTAAAATAAGAAAATATTCAGAGATATTCATAAATTACTATTCTTATTATTAAAAGTGAAAAAAATGTGATCAAAATAGATTGCAAACATGAACACTACTTTTGCCTTAAACCTGAGTATTTGAACATCATTCAAAAATTAAAACCTTTATAGAGAAAAATTTGAGATACCTTCCTTACCCAACTTCACACTCAAGCAAGTCTCTCTAAAATCCATTATCTCTTATTTATGTTCACAATTTTTAAAAATTCTTTTAATATGGGCCATTTTAAAAAAAATCATTAATGAATTTGTTACAATAGTCCATCTGTTTTATGTTTTGTTTCTCTCTCTGGTTTTTTTTTTTTTNCATTCAAAAATTAAAACCTTTATAGAGAAAAATTTGAGATACCTTCCTTACCCAACTTTACAACTCAGGCAAGTCTCTCTAAAATCCATTATCTCTTATTTATGTTCACAATTTTTAAAGATTCTTTTAATATGGGCCATTTAAAAAAATCATTAATGAATTTGTTACAATAGTCCATCTGTTTTATGTTTTGTTTCTCTCTGTTTTTTTTTTTTTTGGCTGCAACGATGTTGGATCTTAGTTCCCCAACCAGGTAGCAAACCAGCACCCCTGTTCTGGAAAGCCAGCCCACCAGAAAGTCCTAACTGGACCACCAGAAAAGTCCTAACTTTTGCATTTCAGAATAGTATATTTATACTGCCTTTTCTCTTTTAATGACTTTGGACATTAACTTACAAGCACAGAATATATCTCATCATCATACCTTCTTGTTTCCAATATTATACTCTTATTTTTAATTAAATCATCACTCTGTGATTATTGTGTTGACTGTAAATATTCTTTACTTCTCAAGCATGTAGTTGTCTCCTTTTATAAAAATTGGGTTTTTAATATTCTGTTCTTCCTTGACTCAAATTTTGCTTTATTTTTGATTGCTTAATATTGCATATTAAATGTATNTCATCACTCTGTGATTATTGTGTTGACTGTAAATATTCTTTACTTCTCAAGCATGTAGTTGTCTCCTTTTATAAAAATTGGGTTTTTAATATTCTGTTCTTCCTTGACTCAAATTTTGCTTTATTTTTGATTGCTTAATATTGCATATTAAATGTATAAATAAACAATCATTGTCTTTATGTTACTGTAGCCAGAGAGAGATCCCCATCTTCAGTTTCACAGTAATAATTTCTATGTAATCACATTCTTAAATAGGTATATCCACCATATCTTCTAAGTTTTCTAAATGAGAGTATTATTCCACTTGGCCACTGTCTCTTATACACATCTCCCCTTAGGAAAAGACTCATCAGGTCCCAGCAAAATAAAAACAAAAGCAGCTCCAGCAAATATCCAAAGCTGAAAGATTTCCTCAGCAGCCCTGAAATAGAGTTTTCAAACATGCAGATTAAAGAACAGAGAAGCAAGCAATCTCCAAGGACCTNTTGAAAGGAACAAAAACTGATTGCAAATGGTTGAAACCATATTAAAATTTACCAGTTCTCATAAGGTGGTGTTTTAGTCTCTAAGTCTCATCTGAGTCTTGTGACCTGATGGACTGTAGCCCATCAGGCTGCTATGTCCATGGAATTCTCCAAGCAAGAATACTGGAGAAGATTGCCATACCTTCTCTAGGGGATCTTCCCAACCCAGGAACCAAACCTGTGTCTTCTGCATTACAGGTAGATCCTTTACTGACTGAATTACAAGAGAAGTCCTATCCTCATAAGAGAATATTGCAAACCTGGGACACAGTAGGGTGGGCTGCTGTGGTGGGAGAGTAGTTTATCATGTTATCAAAGATGATTGGCATTCACAGATGTCTCTGTCAAGTTTTAGTAATATTTCTCAATTTTCTGGATTATTCAGACAGGAGTTGACAAGGGAATAGGTGGTAAAATATTTTCTGGTGATAAATACTATTAATATGCTAAACTCAAAATTGTATTCTCTTTCAGGTCAAAGATTTTCCAGTTTAGATTACTTTATTTTTATTTTCTATTACAATAATAACTCTTCAAATTTCCTAAGTATTTCACCAGAAATACTTTAACTTATCTGAATCATGGGGTTGTTAAAATATTTTCTGAGAAGAAAACATCCTTTGGTTGCAACTGGAGAAACTAAACAGACCCTGTAATCCATGAGAAAAACTCTCGTTTCTTTTCCCATGGAAGAAAAACATTAGGACTAAAATAAACATTTATTAAAATAGGATAGAGAAAAACTCACAGCATAAGGAGCTGGCTAGTCATTTCTCCATGCTTGATGCCTCCAGTTAATCCTTCTCTTACCTGCTAGATATTATAAGCACATTGATCTGTGTAACTACTATTGACTTAACACAGCTAGTAATATTATTTCAAAATGCTAATAGCTTCTCTTAAAGATAATTTCTACATCCTTAGCAAGTCAAGAGAACTTCCTAAGTTCCATTTATATTATAATGATGTTTCTCTTCATATGATAGTTATTTGGATCTTTTTTTCCTTTCCAACTGAGTGGCAAACTTCTTGAGACTGCACCACATCGTATAAATCTTTTCATTCCCTATAAAATCCAGTACCATACCTTTCATACGTGAAATACTTAATATTTATGAAATGAATGCATTTTAAGAATGAATGAATGAATGAGGCAATATCTAACACACTTTAGGGGAAACCATCAACTTTTAAAATGTAAAGTCATATTTTTCCCACACTGGTTACTTTTTAATTTATCAGTGCTTACTGATACCATGTAGCCAGTATAATTTTTGAAAAGTGGACGATAGTGAGCTTCACATGGGAGTTAATTCAAGTGTTTCAGACATCAAGGTATATTGAACATAACGTCATTTTGTTAACTTATTTTAATTGGGTGAAATAGCTGCCCATCTGACAACATCTTTTGATGCTGGAACCATTTTGATGCTGGAACCATCAGTGATAGACAGCTTTTTAGTTTTTACCCATACAGTCTCATGCTGTGCAATGTCCCTTGTGGCTTACAAACATTTAGAATCAGGTACTAAAACTACAGAGTCAGGTACAAACATCTTAAGTTTACTCTGTTGCTGCTGTTGATCAGTCACTAAATGGTGTCCAACTCTTTGCAACCGCATAGACTGCAGCATGCCAGGCTCCCCTGTTCTCCACTATCTCCCTGTATTTGTTCAAACTTATGTCCACTGAGTTGGTGATGCTATCTAACAAACGTATTTTTTGCCACCCCCATCTCCTTTTGCCTTCAGTCTTTCCCAACCAACATCAGTGTCTTTTCCAATGAATCTTTTCCAGTGAAGCTTTTCAAATCTTTTCCAATGAAGCTTTTCAAATCAGATGGCCAAATGATTGGAGCTTCGGCTTCAGCATCAGTCCTTCCAGTGAATATTCAGGGTTGGTTTCCTTTAGAATTGACTAGTTGGATTTCCTTGCAGCCCAAGGAACTCTTAAGAGTCCTCCAACACCACAGTTCAAAAGCATTATTTGTCAGCTCTGCACATTCTTTACGGTCCAACTCTTACCTCCATACAGGACTACTCAAGGAAACATAGCTTTATTTACTCTTAGATTGTATTAATTTTGTTGATGTTTATTTCATGAGGTATATGAAACTTTGTTTTAATCAATATGACTTTCTATATCTTTATGATTTAAAACCTGAACTGATTCCCCTACCTAAGCTTAGAAGTATACGTTCTGTCTCTTTTCCCTCTCCTCTGCCTTCTCCTCCCCTCTCTCCCTCTAATTTCCTCTCATTATTCCTCTCCCATCTTCTCATTCCCAGAACTTCAAAAGGTAATACTTGATTAAATTTGTATTAAAATTGATTAGATTAAAATTGTAAAACTTATCCAAATAAAATTAAACTGATTCTCCAAGAATACAAATAACCATCATGAAGATTCTGAGACTCTAGGCAAAACAATGATGGCTCAAAGCCATGGGGGACAGACAGTCATCAGCATGAGGCATACTTTTTTTTAAATTACAGGCTACTCATAAGCATGCATGCACAGCTAATTTTGAGCATATAAAGTCTTCCAAAAAGGAATATGTATATTACATAAAACAAAATACCTAGGAAAAACTTTTAAAGGCTAACAATATAATTTTTTTCTGTGTGTGGCATAAGATGGAGGAACAGAAAGACATGTGCTCATCTTCTCCTGTGAGAACTCTAAAACAACTCTCTACTGAACAACCATCAACTGAAGAATATTGGATCCCACCATGTCCAGGGGCAAAGGAAAAGCCTCAGCAAGACTGTAGGAGGGGTGAAATCATGTTTAGAAACAAACCCCTTACCCACCAGAGATGCTCAGAGGCCTCAAACCTTGTGAGCACCAGGATCCAGAGACCCCACAGAGACTGAGCCAGAGCTGTGTTTGAGCGTCTCCTGCAAGATAGTGGCCTGACACAAGGACAGGGGCTCTGGGTGCAGCAGACCTGGGTGGGGCATAGCGCTCTTAGAGGAGGTTGCCATTAACCCTACCATAGAGCAACTAGAACTTACACAGGACTAGGGAAACAGACTCTTGGAGGGCACAAATAGAACCTTCTGAGCACTAGGACCCAGGAGAAAGTAGCAGTGACCCCACAAGAGACTGACCCCAACTTGCCCGTGAATGTCCAGGAATCTCTGACAGAGGCGTGGGTTGACAGTGCCCTGCTGCAGTGTCGGGCAAAAGTGTTGGGACAGTGCATGCATGGGACCTTTTGAAGGAGGTCACCATTATCTTCATTATCTCCACCATAGTTTGGCTTGAGATCAAACAAAAAGGAGAGAATACAGCACCACCCATCAACAGAAAATTGGATTAAAGATTTGTTTAGTATGGCCCTGCACATCAAAACAAGACCCAGTTTCCCCTCTCTCCCATCAGGAAGCTTCTATAAGCCTCTTATCCTTATCCATCAGAGAGCAGACAGAATGAAAACTACAAACACAGAAAACTAACCGAACTAATCATATGGACCACAACCTTGTCTAACTCAATGAAATGATGAACCATGCTATGTAGGGCCACGTAAGAACGATGGGTGATTGTGGAGAGTTCTGACAAAATGTAGTCCACTGGAGAAGGGAATGGCAAACCATTTGAGTATTCTTGCCTTGGGAACCCTATGAACAGCATGAAAGGGCACTGAGAGATAAACTCCCCAGGTCAGTAGGTGCCCAATATGCTACTGGAGAAAAGTGGAGAAATAACTCCAGAAGAATGAAGAGACGGAACCAAGGCAAAAAATAACACTCAGTTGTGGATGTGACTGGTGATGGAAGTAAAGTCTGATGCTGTAAAGGACAATATAACATAGAAACCTGGAATGTTAGGTCCATGAATCAGGGTAAATTGGAAGTGGTCAAACAGGAGATGGCAAGAGTGAAGAGCAACATTTTAAGAATCAGTGAACTAAAATGGACTGGAATGGATGAATTTAACTCAGATGACTATTATATCTATTACTGTGGGCAAGAATCCTTTAGAAGGAATGGAGTAACCCTCAAAATAAACAAAAGAGTCCAAAATGCAGTACTTGGAAGCCATCTCAAAAACAGTAAAATATTCTCTGTTCATTTCCAAGGCAAACCATTCAATATTACAGTAATCCAAGTCTATATCCCAACCAGTAATGCTGAACAAGCTGACGTTGAATGGCTCTATGAAGACCTATAAGACCTTCTAGACCTAACACCCAAAAGAGATGTCCTTTTCATTATAGGGGACTGGAATACAAAAGTAGGAAGTCAAGAGACACCTGGAGTAACAGGCAAATTTGGCCTTGGAGTACAGAATGAAGCAAGGCAAAGGCTAACAGTGTTTTGCCAAGAGAATGCACTGGTCATAACAAACACCCTCTTCCAACAAAAGAGAAGACTCTACACATGGACATCACTGGATGGTCAACACTGAAATCAGATTGATTATATTTGCAGCCAAAGATGGAGAAGCTCTATACAGTCAGAACAAACAAGACCAGGAGATAACTGTGGCTCAGATCATGAACTCCTTATCGCCAAATTCAGACTTGAAGAAAGTAGGGAAAACTACTAGACCATTCAGATACGAACTAAATTAAATCTCTTGTGATTATACAGTGAATATGATAAATAGATTCAAAGGATTAGATCTGATAGACAGAGTGCTTGAAGAACTATGGATTAAGGTTCATGACACTATACAAGAAGCAGTGTTCAAGACCATCCCCAAGAAAAAGAAATACAAAAAAGGCAAAATAGTTGTCTGAGGAGGCCTTACAAATAGCTGTGAAAAGACAAGTGAAAAGCAAAGGAAAAAAGAAAATTTTACCCATTTGAATGCAGAGTTCCAAAAAATAACAAGGAGAGATAAGAAAGCTTTCCTTAGTGGTCAATGCAAAGAAATAGAGGGAAGCAATAAAATGGGAAAGATTAGAGATCTCTCCATAAAAATTAGAGATACCAAGAGAACATTTCATGTAAAGATGGACACAATAAAGGACAGAAATGGTATGGACCTAACAGAAGCAGAAGATATTAAGAAGAACTGGAAACAATATACAGAAGAACTATACAAAAAGTATTTTCATGACCCAGATAATCACGATGGTGTGATCACTCACCTAGAGCCAGACATCCTGGAATTCGAAGTCAAATGGGTCTTAGGAAGCATCACTATGAACAAAGCTAGTGGAAGTGATGGAATTCCAGTTTGAATTCTAATTCATATCCTAAAAGATGATGCTGTGAAAGTGCTACACTCAAAATGCCCACAAATTTGGAAAACTCAACAGTGACCACAGGACTGGAAAAGATCAATTTTCATTTCAATTCCAAAGAAAGGCAATGCCAAAGAATGTCCAAACTATAGCACAATTGTAGTCATCTCACTCACTTGCAAAATAATGCTCAAAATTCTCCAAGCCAGGCTTCAACAGTACTTGAACTGTGAAATTCCAGATGTTCAAGCTGGATTTACAAAAGTCAGAGAAACCAGAAAACTGGCAAAAGAAAAGTGTGAAAATTCGTTGTTGTTTTTTTTTTCCCCCCACAAATCTGGAAATTAACCAAAATCTTACAAAAATTTGGAGTCCTTTCTCTTTTTTAATTAAAAAAAAATATTTGAAACTTGATAAGAACAGTGAGCTTATGACATGTTTACTTGTCTTTTTTCCACCCTTCTGTCTCTAGCTCTACAGTGGTCTTTAAAACCAACGGCCTGCAATCATAACAAAGTTAGAAAGTTGGCAGACATTGGAGAAGGCAAAATGCTGTAAGAACTCCTTTAAGCCCTAGACCCATAAATTTATCACTATTTTCTTATTGGTTCCAAGAAGTCACAACTTGTTAGGCTGTATATATGTGGCCTGACACAGAAGTTCCCAAGTGTGAGCAGTCTTTGTTCCTGGAGGAGAAAATACCTCAGTTGGAATCAATTTCCTGCAGATACCAAGGAGCAACTGTATTACACTAATTGATTAAAGGCCCCTACCGTGGCATCCCAGTTGAACCAATCTGTGCAATTAACACTTCATGCTTTCCCCGCACACAAAAAAACTCCCTCTTTCCATATGAGTCTCAATTTTTTCCAAGTTTTAAGCAATTATTTTTTTTAAAAAATGTGATAGCTGACAAACTTAACCTCAGATTGTTAATCTTTGAGAGGAGGAATTTATTTGCATTTTTGGAAGAACTCTGTTATCAAGTTAAACTCAGATTGTGGAATATTTTGTGAGAATTTCTGCTTTATAGATGGCCACGAAGCACACCTCAGTCCCACATTAGCCATTGTTTTTTATACTGGGCAGATTAATTTTCATTTTTATCCTTTTGAGCAGTTAAAATATTAAACTGAGTTTCATCAGTAACTCTCCTGTGGCTGGCATGGGGATTGTTCCTGGGGTAAACAGAGGAATATGACATGGTAGACAAAAACTCAAGCGTTATGAAAGAATTTTAGAGGTGAGGTCTCAGAGGGTCCTATAAATAGTTGTGAAATTGAGATACTTAACTTTTACATTTTCATGTGAATTAACTAAAAAGACTCTTGATGAAAGTGAAAGAGGAGAGTGAAAAAGTTGGCTTAAAGCTCAACATTCAGAAAACGAAGATCATGGCTCCCATCACTCCATGGGAAATAGATGGGGAAACAGTGGAAACAGTGTCAGACTTTATTTTGGGGGGCTCCAAAATCACTGCAGATGGTGATTGTAGCCATGAAATTAGAAGATGCTTACTCCTTGGAAGAAAAGTTATGATCCACCTAGATAGCATATTCAAAAGCAGAGACATTACTTGGACGACTAAGGTCCGTCTCGTCAAGGCTATGGTTTTCCCAGTAGTCACGTATGGATGGCATCACGGACTCTATGGACATGAATCTGAGTGAACTCTGGGAGATGGTGATGGACAGGGAGGCCTGGCGTTTTGCGATTCGTGGGGTTGCAAAGAGTCAGACATGACTGAGTGACTGAACTGAACTGAAGGTGGTAATAGGGAGGTTATGAAATTAAATAAGAAAATCCACATAGAAGTCTAAACATAAACCAGTACTAGAAACACAATACACACTATATAAAGCTGATCGATGATGATGATGATAAGGAGAAATATTTCCTTTAATCAAAGACTTAGTACCCTAGTAAATTATGACAGCATAAATTTTCAATTTTTTCCTAAACTAGAAAGAGTTTTCAATATTAAAAGGAAAATCTTCACTTTTAAATCTTGCCTTCAATTTCATTAATGTGATTTTTTTCAACTTGAGGCTTTTGATCATCTCTTGTGAGATTTCCTGCAAAAATTAGTATGTACAATGACTTTAGAAATGTATAAACACATTAAAGCTTATTCTAGGCAGATCTCTCCTACTAGCACAAGTATATAAAATCTAGCATTCCACATAATGAAAATATCATTAAGATTCATGTCCCATCAAAAGAGTCAAGGTGTCTTTCTAGTCATATTATTCAGAAGTATTTTCTATCAAACTGTATCTTTCAGTCACATGAAACATTTTATTCACTACAAGGCATTGTTAACAGTATTACAAAACGTAAGGACAGCTCTCAATGTAAATGTAGTCACTGATTATTATGAATATCATAAACTCCATATTCAGAAGATATAGCCTTTTTGGCACTGTAAGTTCTATATTTAACCTATCTGCATTTGTATATGTATAATAACTACTATGGAAATACTCAGGATCTATATTGCCAATGAAATACGAAAAAATGTCCTTATTATTTTAAACTACACAGTACTCTGTAGCCAAAATGAAGGGATTAGCACCAGTGTTCAAAGACCAATGACAAAAGCGGCCCTTTCATCTCTTTTTGAATTCCCAGATGTCAGAGCAAAGCAACAGAAGGACTTTTAGGGGCAGAGAATTGTATAATCTTGGATGTGCAGTGTGTTTCTTAGGTGATTATAAAGGAAGGCAATGATTTGTTAAGTTTCAAAGAAACACAAAATATAGCCAAAGCATACAATTGTTTCTCAATGGATCTGTCATCCAAAGTCTATTTGGATGCGTTAACAATAGATAATAACAGAAAGTAGAATAATTTTTGAACCAAATAAGAGACTAAATAATCATGTGGAACGACTCTGCATTTTCAATATATCATATTACTCAGTTCAATTCATTTAAGTCACTCAGTCCTTTCCGACTCTTTGTGACCCCATGAATCACAGCACGCCAGGCCTCCCTGTCCATCACCAACTCCTGGAGCTTACTCAAACTCATGTCCATCGAGTCAGTGATGCCAGCCTACCATCTCATCCTCTGTCATCCTCTTCTTTCACCTTCAATCTTTGTCAGCATCAGGATCTTTTCAAATGAATCAGTTCTTAGCATCAGGTGGCCAAAGTATTGGAGTTTCAGCTTCAGCATCAGTCCTTCCAATGAATATTCAGGACTGATCTCCTTCAGAATGGACTGGTTGGATCTCCTTGCAGTCCAAGGGACTCTCAAGAGTCTTTTCCAACACCACAGTTCAAAAGCATCAATTCTTCAGCACTCACCTTTCTTTCCAGACCAACTCTCACATCCATACGTGACTACTAGAAAAACCATAGCTTTGACTAGAAGGACCTTTGTAGGCAAAGTAATGCCTCTGCTTTTTAGTATGCTGTCTAGTTTGGTCATAGCTATTCTTCCAAGGAGCAAGTGTCTTTTAATTTCATGGCTGCAGTCACCATCTGCAGTAATTTTGGAGCCCAAGAAAATAGTCTCTCAGTGTTTCCATTGTATCTCTATCTATTTGCCATGAACTGATGGGATCAGATGCCATGATCTTAGTTTTCTGAATGTTGAGCTTTAAGCCTACTTTTCCACCTTCCTCTTTGAACTTTCATCAAGAGGCTCATTAGTTCTTCTTCACTTTCTGCCATAAGTGTAGTGTTATCTACATATCTGAGGTTATTGATATTTCTCCTGGGAATCTTGATTCCAGTTTGTGCTTCATACAGCCCATCATTTCTCATAATGTTAACTGCATAGAAGTTAAATAAGCAGGGTGACAGTTTACAGCCTTGATGTACCCCTTTCCCAATTTGGAACCAGTCTTTTGCTTAATGTCTAGTTCTAACTGTTGTTTCTTGACTTGCATACACATTTCTCAGGAGGCAGGTCAAGGGTTCTGGTATTCCCATCAGTTTAAGAATTTTCCACAGTTTGTTGTGATCCACACAGTCAAAGGCTTTGCCATAGTCAATAAAGCAGAAGTAGATATTTTTCGGAACTCTTGCTTTTCTGATATTCCAAAGGATGTTGGCAGTTTTCTTATTACCTTTATAGAGAAGATATTTTTTTAGGAGTCTTTACTCTGCCATTTTCACTGTCTCCCTTATTTTTAAAATGTTTAGTTAAATTAATAATGCTTTCTTAAGAAATTTATTGCTAACTCTTAGGTCTAAAAGAAGTTCTGAAAGTATATTGTTTAAAAGTGCACAGTAATTTTTATGTTCTTAGTATTTGTAGTTAACTGTGAGGTTAGGGCTTAATATCTGTACTCTTCATGGTAATAAGCTAAAGGAAGATATTGCTTTTCTTGCTCATTGATGTATAGTCAGTACAAGTACAGTGTCATTCATATAATAGGACTGTAGTATTTTTTAATTAAGAAGTGAATGGGTGAATACATGACTTTGAGCTTCACTAAAACGTGTCAATATATAAGTATGCTCTATTTGAATGACTAGGACACACCATGAGTGAAAACAATTTGTAATCAATTCAACTTTATATGAAAAGTCAGTAACCCCAGAATTGTAGTGGGAATACAATAATAAGGGCTTTTCCCACTCATGCCAAATATCCATCAATGTTCTTTTTTTGTTCTAATCCATATAATCATCATGTTAGAACTCAGGCTGATAAAGGAGCTTTTGCTTTCAACCTTGCTACTTTCTGTGAAGGAGAGAAAGATATTGCTAATCTGACTCTTAAAGCTACTCTTACAAATGTCACATGTCATTTCTGCTCACATTTAATTGACAAAGTAAGTCATAAAAGCAATCTTAATTCAAGTGGATGGGCATGAATAACCCTCCAATAAGGAAGGATACAAAGTCATATGGGCAAGCTAGTTTTCAGTGGGAAAATGTGAAAATAGTCTTCTGCAGAGACAAACAACAAATTTGTGTGAACAATAATATAAACTATCAGAATAATGTTGTTCCCCAGACTGATGTTAGTTTTACTAAACCACACTAGACTTAATCTTGCTATGTTTTCAAGCAGAAAAGAAAATTAAACTTCACTGGATTTTCTTTTTGGTGGTAGCATGTTAAAAACTGACCTACATAATGAAAGTTGCATTGCTAGAAATGTTGGATAGCCATGATTTGAAGTGCATATATACAGTGATTCTACTGTATATGAAAACAATTTATGACAGAGATTTCTTCACAGTTCATTAAATAGCTTTTCAAACTGGTTTGAAACTTTCCAAAGCATGTTTAAGATTTGTAGAAATGACACCTTGGATATAAAAGTAAAATAAAGTATTACTTTGACTCCTGACATATCTGCAATGGAAACACATCAATCACCCACAGCCTGAAGTACTAGATGATGTTTAGTGCTGAGAAAGACTCCTTAGAAATATTGTCTGATAGGCATATCATGATCTTTCTTTTTTTAAAAATTCTGTTTCCAAAATTAGCAGTTCAGAGAGACCCTAATCAACAACACTTAAAAAACATCTGCCTTATATTCCTTGGAGTGCATGTTTTCTTGAAGTCTGATTTAAAAAAAAAAATCAGAACAGAACACAGACAATACTTTGAATGTTTCATCTATAAATGACAAATTTTTCTATTAGCATTCTCTGAACCTTATTTTTCATGTTCTTGGTGAAAGGAAACAGATCAATCAAAAATTTCTCTTGGGTCTTGCATTCTACTAGGTGATTTGAAGGATACAGTTGAAATATATTGAATNCATCTATAAATGACAAATTTTTCTATTAGCATTCTCTGAACCTTATTTTTCATGTTCTTGGTGAAAGGAAACAGATCAATCAAAAATTTCTCTTGGGTCTTGCATTCTACTAGGTGATTTGAAGGATACAGTTGAAATATATTGAATAATTCCTACCTTGAGGTATCATACAGGTAGGATGTTAAGCTAAGCCAAATGTAAGCATTTAAGAATAAATAAATTCTAAAATGTATAGCACAAAATTCTGGATGGAGATAATAGTTTCAATTCAAATCTCAAAATATTTAACTCTAAGCTTGAAGGGATTAGTTTAAAATAATATATATAGTATATGTTATAATGTGTACATTATTATATTTTAGTCTAATCTCTTCTTCCCATATATTACATACATTATTTATAATTATATATTTAACTATCCATATTATATATAGAAAAATATATATATGTACAAGATACTAACATTAATAACACATGAGAATGGAAAAACTTTAATGTATAGTTTATGACACTTCTGGGAGCTTCTGTTTCAGCCTCAGAAGAATTCCAGTAAACAGAGGGAGTAGGCATTTAACTTCAAACTTGGAACAGTAAGCCAAGGGGAGAGAATAACTTGAATAAAATAGTACATAAATAGGTTAAAGGATTAAAATAATATAATTACCTCAATACAGAAAAGTAATTGATACATGTCTACATCTATTAACAAGAATTCTTAACTAGAAATAGGAAATTCCCCTAACTCAATAAACAGAACCCTTAAAAGTCTATTGTGAATATCAAGGTTAATTATGAAACACTGTAAACATGACCTTTCAAAATGGGCACCCACTATAGCCAATGCTGTGTAACGTCATATGTAGGTATTAGCTAGCTACGCAGTTTTAAAAATAATAAAATTTTAAAAAGAAGAAAATGATAAATTGATTGAGAAGGAAAAACATTGTCATTTTTCCAAGTGAAATCATTGCCTACTTTATAAAAGTCAAAATTCCTCTGATAATTAATTAAAGTGAACAAGACAATTTTTTAGAGAAAAGAAACTCAAAATATAAAATCCAGTTAAATTTTGGCATACAGCTGTTAAAACCATAATTTTCAAAAATACATGACATAAAAATGTAACACCTAACAGTAATTATAAGAAAAAATATATAGAACATGTGTGTGGAATAAGTTATGAATATATAATGGTCAAAGGTTGGAATTCAATGCTGTAAAAATTCAATCTCTCTGAGTTAATCTATAATGTTGATGAAATCTCAAATATAATACAAAAACTGGCAGTGTGTGTAAAACTCTGCTTGTAGTCTCTAAAATTTCTGTTAGTGTTGGATGTTCAGAGAACAGCAAAGATACTATTGGATAAGAAAAAGATTTGTGAACATATGGAGAGTTCTCTTTAAGTGTTATGTAGAAATAGATCCATAGAATAGATGGCCTAGTAAATAGACCCACTTTTAAATGTACATTTATAGAAGACAGTAACAGATTGCAGATCAATGCGTGTAAGAGAAATACTGAAATAAATGATACTGGGGTAATTAATGTATCCATGTCAAAAAAGAAAAAGAAAGAAAAGAATGAAAAAACAGATCTTGAATTCATACCATAAACCAAAGCAGTTCTATATGGATAAATGGTCTAAATGTAGCAGATAAATCTACAAATTTTAGAGAAAATTTGGAAAACACATTTATAATTTAATTCTGGCTTTTTGTATGTAGGATATCAAATCCAAAAAAAGGTGAAATTTACAAATTCTACAACATTTAAAATGAAGTACATCCATTTATAAAATAGTTAAAAGTGAATAAAATATGTAAAGTTTTTAGAAGACTGGAGGAAAATACATTTATAAACTTGGAGTAGGAAAAGATGTCTTAAATAACAAAGGAAAAAGGAAAGAATTGATATATCAATTATGCCATACTTAAGGGAGAAAGCAATGGAACCCCACTCCAGTACTCTTGCCTGGAGAATCCCATGGATGGAGGAGCCTGGTAGGCT
>SJYW01013671.1:0-11393 GCA_006410735.1 Raphicerus campestris
CATGTGTAGAGCCTTCTCTTGTGTTGTTGGAACAGGGTGTTGACTATGACCAATACGTTCTCTTGGCAGAACTCTATTATTAGCCTTTGCCCTGCTTCATTCTGTACTCCAAGGCTAAATTTGCCTGTTACTCCAGGTGTTTCTTGGCTTCCTACTTTTGCATTCAGCACAGTCAGCTCACGATCTTATTTTTGCTGACTATATAGAGCTTCTCCATCTTTGGGGCAATGAGTGCATGGGACCTTTTGAAGGAGGTCGCCATTATATTCATTACCTCTACCATAGTTTGGCCTCAGGTCAAATAACAAGGAGGGAATACAGCCCCNGCACAGTCAGCTCATGATCTTATTTTTGCTGACTATATAGAGCTTCTCCAATCTTTGGGGCAATGAGTGCATGGGACCTTTTGAAGGAGGTCGCCATTATATTCATTACCTCTACCATAGTTTGGCCTCAGGTCAAATAACAAGGAGGGAATACAGCCCCGTCCTTCAACAGAAAATTGTATTAAAGATTTACTGAGCATGACCCTGCCCATCCGAACAAGACCCAGTTTCCTCCTAGGTCAGTCTCTCTCCAATCAGGAGGCTTCCATAAACCTCTTATCCTTCTCCATCAGAGGGCAGACAGACTGAAAACCATAATCACAGAAAACTAACCAATCTGCTCACATGGACCACAGCCTTATCTAAGTCAGTGAAGCTATGAACCATGCCATGTAGGGCCACCCAAGACCTTCAGGGTCATGGTGGAGAGTTTTGACAAAACGTGGTCCACTGGAGCAGGGAATGGCAAACCACTTTAGTATTCTTGCCTTAAGATCCCTATGAACAGAATGAAAAGGCAAAAAGATAGGACACTGAAAGATGCGCTCCCCAGGGTCAGTAGGTGCCCAATATGCTGCTGGAGAAGAGTGGAGAAATGACTCCAGAAAGACGAAGAGACGGAGCGAAAGCAAAAACAACACCCAGTTGTGGCTGTGACCAGTGATGGAAGTAAAGTTTGATGCTGTGAAGAACAGTATTGCATAGGAACCTAGAATGTTAGGTCCGTTAATCAAGGGAAATTAGAAGTGGTCAAACAGGAGATGGCAAGGGTGAACATCGGCATTTTAGGACTCACCGAACTAAAATGGACTGGAATGGGTGAATTTAACTCAGATGATCATTATATCTACTACTGTGAGCAAGAATCCTTTAGAAGAAATAGAATAGCCATCATAGTCAACAAAAGAGTCCAAAATGCAGTTCTTGGATGCAGTCTCAAAAACGACAGAATGATCTCTGTTCATTTCCAAGACAAGCCACTCAATATCACAGTAATCCAATTCTGTGCCCCTCCCAGTAATGCTGAAGAAGCTGAACGGTTCAATGAAGACCTCCAAGACCTTCTAGAACTAATACCTAAAAAAATGTCCTTTTCATTATATGGGACTGAAATGCAAAAGTAGGTAGTCAAGAAATACCTAGAGTAACAGGCAAATTTGACCCTGGAGTACAGAATGAAGCAGGGCAAAGGCTAACAGAATTTTGCCAGGGAATGTACTGATCATAGCAAACAGCCTATTCCAACAACCCAAGAGAAGACTCTACACATGGACATCACCAGAGTAATCTTAGAAACTGGTTATTGATTGAATAGGTGTGAGAGGTAAAGGAGTGGGAGTAATCTGGGATGACTCTTGAGTTTCTTCTATGAACAGCTCATTGATCATGGCATTTACCAAGCTCAGCAACACTGGCATAAGAGTAGAATATTGGTAGCAGAGGAGAGAAGATTCTGAGATCAAGTTTGCAGAAGCATGAGTACCAGAGTCATTTCAGTGAGGTGGACTGGGAGGAAGCCGTATTGGAATGACTTAAGAGTGAATGGGAAATGATTGAAGAAGTGTAGACAGTGTGGACAACTTTTTCAAAAAGTTTGCTATGGTATGGGGTTGAAGGAAAGTATGTTAGGAAGGGAGAGACCTGAAGAGATAGGTGAAGAAGAAGGTATTTGCTAGCTTTGGTGATGGATAGCTCATAGCTTCTCTTTTCTCTTCAAGTGAGAGTGCGTCGAGTCCCATCACTTCATGGCAAATAGATGGGGAAACAGTGAGAGACTTTATTTTTTGGGGACTCCAAAATCACTGCAGATGGTGACTGCAGCCATGAAATTAACAGACGCTGGCTCCTTGGAAAAAAAGCTATGACAGGCCTAGGCAGTGTAGTAAAAAGCAGAGACTTTACTTTGCCAACAAAGGTCCATACAGTCAAAGCTGTGGTTTTCCAATAGTCGTGTATGGATATGAATTCAACCATAAAGAAGGCTAAGCAACAAAGAGTTGGTGCTTTTGAACTGTGGTTCCAAAAAGTTGGAGAAGACTCTTGAGAGTCCCTTGGACAGCAAGGAGATCAGTCAATCCTAAAGAAAATCAGTCCTGAATATTCATTGGAAGGAGTGATGCTATAGATGAAGCTCCAATACTTTGGCTATCTGATGTGAAGAGCTGACTCATTAGAGAAGACCCTGATGCTGGGAAAGATGGAAGGCAAGAGGAGAATGGGACAACAGAGGATGAGATGGTTGGATGGCATCAGAGAAGGGAAAGGCTACCCACTCCAGTATTCTGGCCTGGAGAATTCCATGGACTGTATAGTCCATGGGTTCACAGAGTTGGACATGACTGAGCATCTTTCACTTCACCTGAGAAAAGTCCCTGGAAGAATAGATGTTGTGGTCAGAGAATGGGATGTTTGAAATAGAGATCTTACATGTGGAATAATCTAGGGCATGCTCATAGTAGTGGGAGACTGCAGTGAATTGAGGTGGGACAGTTAGAAATGAAGAAGCCTAGAAATGTGAGAGTACTGTTAATTCTCTCAGTAGTCCTTTGAGAAAAATTCTCTTATCCTGAATTTACAGATGAGGAAAGTGAAGGTTAGAAACTGTGTTAACTGGCATGTTGGCACTTAACATGTTGCCAGAAAAAAACCAGTACTTAAATCCATCCTTGTCTGATAGTAGGGCCATTTTTCAAAAATTACTCAGTTCCATGGGCGCAATATGCAGTATAGAAGCAATAAACAGTTGGTTTTTGTTTGGTAGGTCTTTTTTGGCTGCACCGTGTAGCATGTGGGTTCTTAGTTTCCTGCCTAGGGATCGAACCCGTGCCCTTTGTATTGGAAGCATAGAGTCTTAACTACTGGACCACGAGGGAAGTCCCATTAAAAAGTTATTGATAATTTGTTTTTGATTGACTTAAAGAGATGAATATATTTGTGTTAACATATAAGAATTACATGAGGAGGACTCAAATTCCCTAAGGACAATTACCTTAAAAATTGAGATATTTAGAAAAGAAAGAAATTTTTATTCCTANTCCTGCCTAGGGATCGAACCCGTGCCCTCTGTATTGGAAGCATAGAGCCTTAACCACTGGACCACCAGGGAAGTCCCATTAAAAAGTTATTGATAATTTGTTTTTGATTGACTTAAAGAGATGAATGTATTTGTGTTAACATATAAGAATTACATGAGGAGGACTCAAATTCCCTAAGGACAATTACCTTAAAATTTGAGATGTTTAGAAAAGAAAGAAATTTTTACTCCTATTCATTTATTCCAAAATGAGTTGTTGAAAGAAATTTTAATAGTATTATTATTGAAGACCTGCTTTATGCTAGGCATTGTCCTAGGCACTAGGGCTACCAAAGATGAATTGAGTTTCATCTTTGTAACTGAGAAGCTCAGTAGGTGCTCCATGTCTGGAGAAGTATAAGCCCAGTATTAACAGCATGAAAAATGGACTAGGTTAGAACTACAGGTATAAAATCTTTCAAGGAAAAAAAAAATAGTTTCTTACAACCCATCCTAGCTATGCTGAATTAAAATTACTGAAGTTGAATCTAGGGATTTATTTTTTTTTTAAGTTTTCTTAGTGATTCTGATGAACTATGTGATTTTAGAAATAGTAGATTAGAACTAGATATAACTTCTTAAAGTCCTTGGACCTTATTTCCTGTTCCATTTCTGATAGTAAAGGTTGTAATAAAGTATAGCCATAAATATTATTTTAATAATTTATTTTTTATATAATTTAGGTAGTTCACAAGGAGAATCAGTTTCCAGCAAATTGGAAACAAATCAGACAAGGAATTCTTTGTCTCCAGAACCAGCCCACTTGCTCTCCTCACTTTCTTCATTTCAGCCAAAAATATTCACACACCTGCAGGTTAGTATCCACTGTAATACCAAATTTGAGTCCCTTATCTTTCTTCCTCAATTTCTCTTCTTTTCTTTGGGATTTTATAGAAGTATTATGGAATTATGAACATGACCAGTGATGTTTTTATCATTAATTTTCTGACTTTTTTGTATCTTAATTTGTATCTTAATTTAAACAATATGTTTTGGAAAAGTTTGAATTGATCATGCATGCAAGAAAATTTAGTAGTGCAGTTTTCCTTTGGTTTTTGTTTCTGTCCTCACTTAATATTTGTCAGTAACTATACTCTTAGCTTTTATTCTAAGTTTGGGTCAAAAGAACAATACATTCAAAGCAAACAACATACACAGTAAATTCAAACATTTGATATAACTCTTTTTGGTTCAAAAGGGTTTGCAGTTACAATCAAGATTCACTTCTGATGGATCACCAGCTCTAACATCAGTGAATAACCAACCCTCCTCCAGTCCTTCAAGACTTCTGGATTCAGTAGAAAGTGTTGTAATGAATAATAATTCTCTACTGCTTGGCCAGACTCATTGCCTTCAAACAGATTCACCTCTAACCCCAAATAGTAGTATTTCTTCTACCATGAGTAACCTTCCAGGACCAGATCAAAGTCTGGTTGCAGTGGATCAGCTGGTAGAAGTTGAAGATGTTGAAGATACAGAGACTCTGGAAGGAAATGTTCATCAGATTCTATTGGGAAATGTGCAGACCATACCAATACAGATTATAGATAGCCCGCCAGTTCTTAGTAAGTTAAAATCATCTTTTTTTTTTAAACCTTTATGGACTATCATTAGTATTACACTACAGAAAAAAAAATACTGTTTTTTATTCAGTGAGTATATAATATATAAATAAATAAAATAAAACCAGAAGAAAAAAGTTTTGTGAGCATGAGTTTAATAGCTTATAAACTTAATTTTTTTTCTTTATCGAGATTATTCATTCCCTAACTACCTATTTTTACATGGAAAATCTGTGGTGATGTGAAATCAGGAAGGTCATTTTTGTATACATGATCAAAAATTAGAAAAATGAAAAACTATTCAGTATAAAGGTTATTACAGAAAAATTGCAACACAAAAAAATAGGGTGAAGTTTGCAGGTGTAAAGGTTAAAAAGGATTTTGCATTGTAAACTTACATGTTGAGTTCTATGGAAATTGAAAGGGAATTAGGAAGACTTGACGACTTGGGTTTAAGCATCGAGACTTTGTTACCTTCACTTTGGAATGAAACCAGTCAACATAGTAATAAACTCTGAATTCCTACCTGATATATGCCACAAATTGTTCTGGATTGGGCATTTTTGTGGAGAGAGATTTGCAGTTTGCCTTGAAGAAAAAAAGTCTTCTTAGAAATTATCCTTAGAACATATATTTTTCCTCCATGTATGAGATAGTTCCTTCCAGAAAAGAATCATTGTCTTTTAAATTTATTACTTTTAAGAAAATTTATCCAAAGGACTATGGCAGTTGTCTCTAGGAAATTTAGTGGAAGAGAGGAACAAGGAATATACATGAAGTGATCCTTACAACTGCTCCATGAAATAGCCAGTGATATTCCCATTCTGCAGATGGGGAGGCCAACCTCTGGAAGGTTTACATAATTGCCTTAAAATCATATGTAGTAAGTGACAGAGAGGACATTTGAAGCCAGATCTGTCTGCCTCCAAAGCATCTTCCCGTTCCAAGATGCTTCCTCCCTCTGTTGTGCCAGGGTATTTCTGGGAGCTCTAATTTAAATTGCCTTAAAAGAGACCCTTTTTGGATCTAACTTGCATGACGTATCAAGTTAGATCATGATTTGAGAGACTATGTCACCTAAATATGAATTTGCAGGATTACTCAAATCTATCCTGTATTGGTTTTCTTGATATGGCATAAGCTAAACTCTAATCCATATGTGACAGTCATTAGGTGTGTTCAGTGCACTTCTGACCAAGTAGAATCCCCTTAAGTTTGGTTGCCTGTAGCAGCGGAAAAACTGATATTTTCCTGAGAATTGGTAGAGGAAAAAAACTGATAGATTTCTGAGAAAGAGAAAGATTTTATAGTGGGCATCCTGGGTGCCAGATGTCCATAGTGTTGTCGGTTTGCTGCATTTACATTAATTTGCTCATAAGTACTTTGAAATCAGAATGGTTGTACATTCTGAAATATTTCAGATAAGCAACACCTAGCTGTACAGCTAAGTCAGAGCCATCATTTAAGATGTGGCATATTTTTTTCTGAACTACTTATGTAGTACAGTTTCTTTATGGAGAGAACATTTTTAAAAAATATATGAACACGTATGAAAACCATATGAATGGTAACACATCAGTGATTTGTAGTACATGCTTGATGTTTGTAAAAAAGAAAAAAAAATTTAAATAATGAGAGGCTTCCTCACTTTTGGGCACACAAGTATTTAAAGACAGTTTAACTATGAGATATTCCTCATAATTTCATCAAATTATGGACTGCTTTTTTGGTCAGAGTATCTTTTGAAGAGAATAACTTTGCAGTTTTATTGGTTTCTTTTTTTTTTTTTATCCTAAAGGAATTTACTGTGAANGGCACATAAGTATTTAAAGACAGTTTAACTATGAGATATTCCTCATAATTTCATCAAATTATGGACTGCTTTTTGGTCAGAGTATCTTTTGAAGAGAATAACTTTACAGTTTTATTGGTTTCTTTTTTTTTTATTATCCTAAAGGAATTTACTGTGAATGACAATTAAGATGTCAGAAACACTGAGTTCTCAAATATACCAATTGACTTTCTAAATTACTTGGTTCTAGCAAAATACTGTTTTTGTGCTTTGTTTCTAAATTCTTTAAGATTCCAGTATTATAAATTATATTAACCATTAGGGTTTTTCTTTTATGTTTGGTTTTAAAGTTGAAGAAAATTCAGAAGGTACCATTTCTGTGAACCAAGTTAAGCAAGAACCCAAAGAACCAACATTGTCTCTGGAAGCAAAACCAAATTTGGACTGTAAGAAATTATCTGCTACATAAATTATTGAAGCTTTTCAGAATTTACAACTCTGGTGACTTCTGATGTCATAGAAAAAGAAGGTGAATGTTATCAAAGCACAACGTTGTGATAAGTGGACTAAAGACTGGGTCAATGAGCAGCTTTAATTCAAAACTGACATTTGTTGCTATTTTTACCTTAAGAAATATTTTACTCTTATTTTATATAATTCTTATACTTTTTGATTATCTGATAAGGCCAGTATTTCAGAAGATCATCTGAACTTATCCACAGTGATATAGTCTGAACACAAATAGTTATCTAATTCATCCCTTGAAAATATCTAATTTTGGTTCTTAAAAAATAACATCAAAAACAGTGTGTGAGTATATATGTGTGTGTGATGATTTTTTTAAGTTTTAAAAGAACTTACTCCTTCTTTAAAGTTATAAAGAAAAATTTTAAATTAATAGACAAGAGAATATCTGAAGTCTGTCTCATTTGGAAAAGAAAAACAACAGATTTTGCATCATAAAAGCCCAACATTCACATCTGTGAAAACTATGTAGTTGCATTTTAACTTCTTCCATAACTAGAAATAAGTAGTATACCAATGGTCATCTCGTAGAAATTTACTGTGTCATGATTAAGTACTGAGAATTTTAACTTGAGTCAAATAAGGAAGAGAAATAAATGCCTTTTGCATGGATTTATATGGTGTTATAGTTAAAAATACTACTTATGGGTTGAAAAATGTAGAAATGGAGAGAATTCAGAAAGAATAATAGAATTCCCTGGTGTTTGTAGATAGTCAGGGGAACTTTTTGATATCAGCAGAAGATGTTTGTTCCTATTTTGTATTAAAGAAGCAGCTCTGGTTAGAAAAGAATTTGAGTTGTACTTATTTTACTGTGCCAGAGTTCTTAATAAATTGATGGTATTTGAAAGATGGTAATCTTTCAAGGTAAAGATTTATAGTTTAAAATTTAGCTCATCTTTAAAACAACTAGTGTGTTATATTTGCTTGTTGAATAAGCATATTTACTTCAAATACTGAATACGTACTAATCAGTATATTCATTATAAGCTTCTCTTTTCTGGAAGGTTGGTAAATTAGAAATGTCAATTACAGCTATCAAGAAATCAACCTAAAGCCTTTCCCCCCAACCCAGAGACCGTTTGTGTATATATTTAAATTTTCATTTCAAAAATAATAATGATTTCCAATGGATATTAGCGTTTAATATTCAAAGCATACAGCATATGAAATTTAACTTTAGTACTTTATATGAATATGAGTCCTTTTGGCATTTCTAAGTCCAGTCTCACATTCTTAATTGACTTTGTTTCAGGTACACAACATGTATCTAAGTATAAAGCACTGTTACTTTAGAAGTAGATAGAATTGTAAAATTTCTTGCTCTTCATATTTAAACCCTATTTAACATAAAATTTATTATTTATACCTCTATTTAATGCAAAGTTAATATTCAGTTACATACATGATTTTTTTCATGATTTTTTAAAATAAGAATTGCTTTTCATTTTCCTAAGAATCAAAAATACTTGATTTCAGCATTTACAGAGGCAGGCTGCCAAATCTATGTTGTGTGTGCATGTGTGTGAAGTCAGTGCTAAGCTGAACACAACTCTTAGTTACCTCAAACCCAGATTTTTCTTAGTTTATGTGTACTTAACGGGTATAAGTCCAAATTAATTTATAGTTTAATATTGCATTGTGGGTAATATTCTTTTCATTTGTTATTTCTAGATTTTATGGAAACTTTTTTCAGTATTTCAAGTAATCGATCTTTACTTTTCATTAATGACAATAGATAATTATAGTTTCTTGAGCTATATTCCTTTGGAGACATTCCTTGCTTTTTGATGTTGAGTTGTTAAGGAGAAATGCTTGTTAAGATACAGACTCTAGTCAGTTACCTAGGAAGATGAGAGATGGAAGAGGATCCAGACTTTGACACCTAAAAAAGAACAAAACATAGTTTAAAAACATTTCTCACTCCATTCTATGTGACTGTCTCTTCTGACATTTTTTTCATGAGAACAGAAAGTTGCACTATATCCTCCCCAAAAGCAAAAAGAGAAAGAAAAAAAGAGCATGAAGATTTAAATCCCTAATTGTATACTCTTTTGGTTTTTAGGTAGGAACTGGAACTATCAATATTTTCATGTAAGTATTTTAATGAGTAGCTCCTTAAAAATGCTTTCTAAATTAGTTTATAAAAATTCATTGTCCTCTAAATGCATGTTCAGTTAACAGTATATCAGTATTGTATTTTAAAGGTGCTTAGCATTGCTTTTTAAAAAGTATGTTTACATATTTTGAATATTCAGTTAATTTTTAAATGCCCAGGATATTAAATACAGCACATAGAGTTTTCAGTATCTGTATTTGGCATTCTCCTAACAGCTCTACAGCAAAGTTTGACATATGCTCTTTTGTGTCATGTATTACAAGGTGTAACATGTGTAGTAGAAAGTTGGGTGTTCAAAATAAGCAGTCAGAATTCATTATTACAGCTGAGCTTGTTTCTTCATTGTGGTTATCGTGTTCCAAGCCTCCAAGTGAACATTATATATACTACAGTGAATTATAGATAAACACAGCCATGGTGAGTCTTTCTCTCAATTTTCTGTGTAAGTGGTTAACATACTTAAAAGGCTTTTATGTCTTATACAAGGTAAATATTTCCTAAAAGTCACAAAAGTAATAGAAAATAGACTTGATGATATGGTCCTGCATTAGAGTTTCTAATCTTGAGGCCTAGCCCTGTGTGTTCCATCCTTATTTCCTGTCAAAATACATACTTAATCATGTGAATATGAGAAAGATGCAGTTTAATTTTGTACCAGCTTTTTTAAAAAGTTTAAAATGTGTGTATATATATGTGTGTATGTGATATATATATAGTAACTTAATGTTTAGTGTCCTTGTTATAATTTTTTTCATTAAAAAATCTTGTGTTATTTTTTTCTTACACTTGTTAGATTTCTTTTTATACATTTCCTGGGCATAGTGGTAATTTTGTTCATCTTGAAGATGCTAAATAAACACATTAATACCTGAAAATATTGGCTAGAGATTTATGTTCAATTTGGAACCTGAACATTTTAAAGGATAACTATCAGTAATTTGTGTTATCATTATGTTAGGGAATATATATGTATTTAGTGCTCTCAACTTAGCCAACTATCAGCATTTTAAAACAATGCATGTAATAACGTATAAATAGTTCTTCCTCCCCCCCCATATTTTTGGCATTATAACATCTTCAAGTACAGTTTTATATTTTTGGAGTAATAATAAGAATATATGATTTAAAAGGGAGGGATCATTAATTTTTTTTCCCTTTTGGCTTTTTTTCTTTCCCCGTTTATTCCACTCTGCCTGTTTTTCAGGATCATAGAGTATCTTACTCTCTCCAGAAAGGGACTGTATTGACTCTTTCCCATCAACTGATTAGGCTTTAGACATTTTAAATAATGTACTATTTTTATCTAAATATCTGTTCCCTTCAGTTCCGTTGCTCAGTTGTGTCCGACTCTTTGCAACCCCATGCATCGCAGCACACCAGGCCTTCCTGTCCATCACCAACTCAAACTCATGTCCATTGAGTCAGTGATGCCATCAGCCATCTCATCCTCTGTCATCCCCTTCTCCTGCCCCGAATCCCTCCCAGCATCAGAGTCTTTTCCAATGAGTCAACTCTTCGCATGAGGTGGCCAGAGTATTGGAGTTTCAGCTTTAGCATCAGTCCTTCCAGTGAACACCCAGGACTGATCTGGATGGACTGGTTGGATCTCCTTGCAGTCCAAGGGACTCTCAAGAGTCTTCTCCCAACACCACAGTTAAGCATCAATTCTTCAGCGCTCAGCTTTCTTCATAGTCCAACTCTCACATCCATATGTGACCACTGGAAAAACCGTAGTCTTNGGATGGACTGGTTGGATCTCCTTGCAGTCCAAGGGACTCTCAAGAGTCTTCTCCCAACACCACAGTTAAGCATCAATTCTTCAGCGCTCAGCTTTCTTCATAGTCCAACTCTCACATCCATATGTGACCACTGGAAAAACCGTAGTCTTGACTAGACGGACCTTTGTTGGCAAAGTACTATGTCTGCTTTTCAATATGCTATCTAGGCTGGTCATTACTTTCCTTCCAAGGAGTAAGCGTCTTTTAATTTCATGGCT
>SJYW01013672.1:0-27691 GCA_006410735.1 Raphicerus campestris
CATTTTCTTTTTAGTAGAAGTCATATAAAATAGAAGCTGCATAAACAGGAAAGCATAAAGAAAAAAATAAGCACAATGAAAAAGTTGTAAATCAAGAAGTCAATAGGCTGCAATTTCAGATAATATAGAAGAGCAAAATGTTTGTTCAAAAATGAGAAACTTAACTAGTTATTTTAAAGATGGAACTGACAACCAATAAAGTAATCAATCCAGCAATTCAGGATGACAATATAACAATCCAAATTACGAGAGAAATTGTGAAATAAAGAAGATGAACTGTGTGTAAGATAGAGCAGAGTAAATAGTTACAATGGGCAAGGAAGAAACTCATGCAATTTTCATCAACTGTGTTCATCCAATATTTCCATCTGAAGCATTTTCTCCTTTGAAAATTCTTCAAGAGATTGGAATACCAGACCACCTTATCTGCCTCCTGCAAAACCTGTATGCAGGTCAAAAAACAACAGTTAGAACCAGACATGGAACAATGGACTGGTTCCAAATTGGGAAAGATGTACATAAAAGCTGTGTGTTGTCACTTTGCTTATTTAACTTATATGCAGAGGGCATCGTGTGAAATGTTGGACTGGATGAACCACAAGCTGGAATCAAGTTTGCCAGGAGAAATATCAATAAGCCACCCTTATAGCAGAAAGAGAAGAACTAAAGAGCCTTTTGATAACGGTGAAAGAGGAGAGTGAAAAACTGGCTTAAAGTTCAACATTCAAACAACGAAGATCATGCCATCAGATCCCATCACTTCATGGCAACTAGATGTGGGGAAACAATGGAAACAGTAACAGATTTTGTTTTCATGGGCTCCAAAATCAGCAGATGATGACTTTAGGCATGAAATTAAAAGATGCTTGATCCTTGGAAGAAAGCATGACAAATCTGGACAGCATATTACAAAGCAGATATAGCACTTTGCCAACACATGTCCATCTAGTCAAAGCTATGGTTTTTCCAGTAGTCATGTATGGATGACAGATTTGAACCATATAGTAGGCTAAGAGCTGAAGAATTGACACTTTTGAACAGTGGTGTTGGAGAAGACTCTCAGAGTCCTTTAGANGAGAGATGATATGGGGAGCAAGGTGGGAGGGAGGGGTCAGGATTGGGAACACATGTACACCTGTGGTGGATTCATGTCAATGTATGGCAAAACAAATACAGTATTGTAAAGTAAAATAAAAATAAATAAATAAAACCAAATGAATTTATTTCAGCACACTTCACCTAAGTTCTTAATTTCATTCACATTTAGCAAGCAACTAAAAAAAAATTAATATTAGAAAAAAGGAATACTTTTACTAGCTGATAATTGTCAGTCTATAATATATGACAATTAACTTTTCATATAAATATATTANTTCACCAGCTCACAGATCTAACACTAGGGGTTTGTACTGCATAATCTAAAGGTTTCCCAAGAAACAGTGAGATGTATGACCAGGTAAGGGCTTTCCTAGTGGCTCAGATGGTAAAGAATCAGCCTGCAATGTGGGAGAGCTGGGTGCAATCCCTGGTCAGGAAGATCCCCTGGAGAATGGAATCCACTTCAATATTCTTGACTGGAGAAGTCCATGGACAGAAGAGCCTGAAATAAGGTCTATATCTTTTGACCTTCTGCCATAAACCCAGTCCCTACTGTATTTGACATCATGTAGTTGTATCAACAATGATAAGCTTAAACAAAATAGTTCTAAGGGAAGATGGAAAACAATAGAAATATAACTCATCAGACAACTATAAAAATAATTTTAAAATATAATCAGATCAATTTATTACTCATCTTACACAGATCCCCACCTCAAGTCTTGAGGCATCAGTCTGTTGGAGGGGTTGCCTCAAGGTTTTATATAGATCACCTGAATTGAGATCCCAGCTGGAGTTGTACAAACTTAGGCAAAGGTGGTGCTAGTGATAAAGAATTAGCCTACTAGTGCAGGTTCTCAAGGCAAGGATGCTCAAGTGGTTTGCCTGGAAGGACTGATGCTGAAGCTGGAGCTCCAATACTTTGGCCACTTGATGCAGAGTCAACACATTAGAAAAGACCCTGATGATGGGAAAGGCTGAAGGCAGATGAAGAAGAAGATGATAGAGAATGAAATGATTGGATGGCATCATCAACTCAATGGACATGAGCTTGAGTAAAGTACAGGAGATGGTAAAGGACAGGGAAGCCTTGCATGCTGCAGTCCATGGGGTTGCAAGGAGTCAGAGAGTGAGAAATGGCAACCCACTCCAGTATTCTTGTCTGGAAAATGCCATGGCAAGAGGAGTCTGACAGGTTACAGTCCATGGGCCACAGAGGATCATATACCACTGAGTGACTAAGAACATTTTATTTTTATCTTCTATAATATGGATAATAATAGTCCCTACTTACCAAAGTTACCAAGTGGACTAAGTGAGTTAATATTTCAAAGTGCTTGACAGGTGCCTGGCACAAAATACATTTTGCTAAACATTAATTTAATTATCAATAAGACAGGGTACTTCTGGAACACAATTAGTTATTCTGTGGGCTGAAGATGTTCTAATGTTGATAATCAGGAGTGATAAATCCATTTATGAGTCACTGTATGTCTTTTAGAGATGTCTATACTGGGCATCATTATTGGCCGCCTTTTTGAGGAGAGAATGTTTCACACACAACAGAAATTGTTTCTTTAGGTTTCCCCTAGCAACAAATTTTGATCTCCCTCTCTTAGATATTATGTATTGTGGTTCAAAGGAAACTGAAAAATAAACCTGAAGAGAAAATAATCAGGTTTCATCACCTCATTAAAAAGCAACAACAACGAAGGTTATCCAGGGACTACAGCTATTATAACAAATGGAAAGGTGAAGCAGAGATTATTTAGAAAGAATTGTGTATGCCTTTTGCATACGAAAGTGGTATCATTGACCCCTACCAGTGCATTCTGTAATGATATATTGTTTTTATAATACTGGGAATAATTTTTAACTATTTGATAGCCTGTTTAGCTCCTTAAGTGCTGCCTCAATTTGCTGCTTCTAAGAACAATCTCTATTCAGAATATGGATGTTCACAAACTTGAAATACATTTGCCACACCTGTTCTGAGCACAAATTGACGCACATGTGTGTGTCTGGCCATACTTTTCTTTTCTTTTTTTTTTTTTTAATGTGCTTAAGAGACAGTTTAAGTTTTATTTTACAGAAAGGAAAACTAAGGCAGGTTGAAGTACACACAAAATATTTGGTACAGAAATTCTCTTCTGTGGATACACAATCCAATATTTTTTTCCACAGACACAAGCATATATACTAAAGGCAAGTCCTAGTCAATATCTCAATCAATCGATCCTTCTCTCTCTTTGACTTTATATTATACTTCTTAAGCCACATAGTGTTCTGAGGCATTGCTTTAGAAAGGGGTTTCTTGTAACTTCTTGTCTATCAGATGACATAATTGAGACACTGAGTCTCTTTCGTTCCTAGTAAACACTAGGAGATTCTTTGTACTGGGATTCCCTAGTAGTAGGACTTTAGTACATTTCTTAGTTCTGTATTATTAAGGTATACAATATCCTATGTCTCAACTTTTTTTGGTGCTATCTTCTCCCATATCACATTCCAGACATAGTATTCTAATTAAAAATGAAATATGAGCTGTGTCAAATCCATTGTAGTGTTTTTTATCTTACATTGGATTGATGTTTTAGTTGCACAGTAAACTTCGCAGGGAAAGAATATATATATAAACCTCATGTATGCATATGTGTGTACATCTTGCTTCTCCTTGCTTACTTATACAGTTGTCATTTATAGACTGAGATTTAATAACTGAAATTTAACAAATATTCACTGAACAAATAGATGTCCAGATAACTGGGTGTATGTGTTCAAAATATATTATCCAGCTATCAATTTGCTCTTCTCAGCAGAATTTAGAATTCATTTGTACCTTTATGATATATAGAATAATGATTTTTGACCACTCATATTCTATATTTTCTTATATTCATGGGAAAGTGAGAAAAATTAGAACATTGTAGTGAAACATATATCAAGCTGCATTGGAACTAGTAATATTTTTGTTTATGTTGTATGGTGGCTGTGGTTCTTGTGGGCCTGTGTATATCTATGTGTTTAAATATTCTTGCTAGGAAATAAAATGTTGAAAATTCTATGGTAGTCCTCAAATGTTTTATTTAACCTTTACTGGCTATAAATCCCTAACTCTGGAAACCACTATGCTATACAAAAATGTGATGTTAGCTATCCTAGCAGGGCTAAATGGTTTGTATTCAGCCATTGTCTCCTGTTCACACTTGTTCTCTAACATATTTGGATTTTTTCTAATCAGGAGAAAATCTACTTTGCTGTAAACTTGCACCTTACCCAGTCTGAAGAAATAGAGATTTTTCTTTCTTTTCTTTTTCAGTTAGGTGGCAAGTGGTTTTCTGAAGAGCATCTGAAAATTAGTCACGGGACAAGGCCCACACAACTGAGCCTGTTATCTTCTATGATTGCAATTCAGGGCCTGTGAATTCCATTTTGTGTCAGCTAGAAAGTTTGGGTGAACTATGTATCTTTTCAAGTTTATAGGTACAAATGAAATTGGCACTTTGAAAATGATCACAGAGCATAAAGACAGTTGCATAAAAAAGAAAGCCATCCTTTCTAACTTCAGCTTCTGTAATTATTTTAATGAAATGACTCTCCCCCAATTTTAAAGAGAGCAGCTTTGAAGGTAGTGATGCCTTTTAAAAATGAATTGATGAGAAATTTTGATAAATCACTGAGGTAAACAGCAGCTATATTTGACTGAAGGAAATAAATTGTCAGGTAGCACAAAACCTGGACTCAGTGACATATTTGCTAAAAACAATAATTAAGGCAGGACTCTGAGATATACACAAGGATAAAAAAGAATCAAAAAGAGACTTCCCTGATGGTCCTGGAGAAGGGAATGACTGCCCTCTCCAGTATTCTTGCCTGGAAAATTCCACGGACAGAGGAGCCTGGCAGGCTACAATCCATGGGGTCACAAAGGGTGACATGACTAAGTATGCACACTTGCTTACTCCCAGTGGTTAAGATGGAGAAGGAAATGGCAAGCCACTCCAGTATTCCTGCCTGGAGAATCCCATGGACAGGGGAGCCTGGTGGGCTGCCATCTATGGGGTCACACAGAGTCAGACACGACTGAAGCAACTTAGCAGCAGCAGCAGTGATTACGAATCTGCCTTGCAATGCTAGGGGCATGGGTTCAATCCCTGGGTGATGAAATAAGATGACTCAAAGCAACCCTACATGAGACAACAAAGATCCTGCATGGCACAACTAAGACATGGCACAGCCAAGTAAGTAAATAAATATACATATACATGCATACACATATATATTTATAATTGGACAACTGTCTTAAAAATAATCAAATAGCGGTGTACAAGCTGGAATCAAGATTTCTGGGAAAAATATCAATAACCTCAGATATGCAGATGACACCACCCTTACGGCAGAAAGTGAAGAGGAACTAAAAATTTTCTTGATGAAAGTGAAAGAGGAGAGTGAAAAAGTTGGCTTAAAGCTCAACATTCAGAAAACAAAGATCATGAATCTGGTCCCATCACTTCATGAGAAATAGATGGGGAAACAGTGGAAACAGTGTCAGACTTTATTTTTTTGGACTCCAAAATCACTGCAGATGGTGACTGCAGCCTAAAAGATGCTTGGAAGGAAAGTTATGACTAACCTAGATAGCATATTAAAAAGCAGAGACATTACTTTCCCAACAACGGTCCATCTAGTCAAGGCTATGGTTTTTCCAGGATCATGAATGGATGTGAGAGTTGGACTGTGAAGAAAGCTGAGCGCCGAAGAATTTAGGCTTTTGAACTGCGGTGTTGGAGAAGATTCTTGAGAGTCCCTTGGACTGCAAGGAGATCCAACCAGTCCATCTTAAAGGAGATCAGTCCTTGGTGTTCTTTGGAAGGAATGATGCTAAAGCTGAAACTCCAGTACTTTGGCCACCTCATGCGAAGACTTGACTCATTGGAAAAGACTCTGATGCTGGGAGGGATTGGGGGCAGGAGAAGAAGGGGACGACCGAGGATGAGATGGCCTGATGGCATCACCGTCTCTACGGATGTGAGTCTGAGTGAACTCCAGCAGTTGGTGATGGACAGGGAGGCCTGATGTGCTGCAATTCATGGGGTCGCAAAGAGTTGGACACGACAACTGAGCAACTGAACTGAACTGAAACTATTATCATGTGATCCTATGTTTCTTTGTAGAGGATCATCTAACCACAAATAGTAAAAACAAAAATGTTAAAATTAAATTACACTAACTTGTTTATCAATCTAATCACACTAGGACCGCAGCCTTGTCTAACTCAATGAAACTAAGCCATGCCCTGTGGGGCTACCCAAGATGTGCAGGCATGGTGGAGAGGTCTGACAGAATGTGGTCCATTGGAGAAGGAATGGCAAGCCACTTCAGTATTCTTGCCTTGAGAACCCCATGAACAGTATGAAAAGCCAAAATGATAGGATACTGTAAGAGGGACTCCTCAGGTTGATGAGATGGCTGGATGGCATCACTGACTCAATGGACATGAGTTTGAGTGAACTCTGGGAGTTGGTGATGGACACGGAGGTCTGGTGTGCTGCAGTTCATGGGGTTGCAAGGAGTTGGACACGACTGAGCAACTGAATTGAACTTGTTTATACTGTGGACTCATGGGCATGTAGTGGGTCTGAATAATGATGGGCAAATTGATGTAATGTTCTGCACCTAATTTCTCCTTTCCTGTGAAATAGGAAGAATAACACAAACACACAGATTTGTTAGAAGGATTAAGCAAGTTGGTATGGAAAAAAGTGCCTAAAAGAGTGTCTGCATAGTAAGTACACAATAACCATTAACAGCTTGGCTATTACTGCCTTGCAGATCCCTCTCCTAGCATCTCTCTGCAGCTGTTTCTGATCACTATGGTAAAAACAAAGCGCCAGGTTTTGCAAGAATCACTCTGTGAAATGAGAAGCACTCTACAAAAGACGCTCTACTTCCCTAAACTAGAAGTCATTGACAGACTGAGGAAACTCTTAGGCATGTTTTATATGATGTTCAAATTACCATGGCCCTCATTGAAAGAATTTAGGAGAACCTCAATTTGCAGCCAGAGATGGAATGTCAGATACCATGGGTGGATGTTAACTGCTTCTTGGATTGCTGGGTTCTTTTCTACTGCCCATCCTGTGGTNATTACCATGGCCCTCATTGAAAGAATTTAGGAGAACCTCAATTTGCAGCCAGAGATGGAATGTCAGATACCATGGGTGGATGTTAACTGCTTCTTGGATTTCTGGGTTCTCTTCTACTGCCCATCCTGTTGTTCTGCCTCTCCTCTATGTGTTGAACAAATATTAAATACTATCTATTTGAAGGTGACACGCCCTGAGTACTCATGTCTTTTTCCCTGGTAATCAAGAATTGTGTTAATTAAAATAAAGATAAACACATCTGGAATCAGGAGTAAAGAGGCCTGACAGTAGTAAGTGTGGGATGTTGACCGTGTGAGGGCAAATAAATACCTTTAGTATTTGTCTATGAAATATGTGAATTAAAAGAAAAAGCCAAAATAAGTTCTAGAAAATAAGCTGCTGCTGCTGCTGCTGCTAAGTTGCTTCAGTCGTGTCCGGCTCTGTGCAAGCCCATAGACAGCAGCCCACGAGGCTCCCCCATCCCTGGGATTCTCCAGGTAAGGACACTGGAGTGGGTTGCCATTTCCTTCTCCAATGCATGAAAGTGAAAAGTGAAAAGTGAAAGTGAAGTCCCTCAGTCGTGTCAGGTTCTTAGTGACCCCATGGACTGCAGCCTACCGGGCTCCTCTGTCTATAGGATTTTCCAGGCAAGAGTACTGGAGTGGGTTGCCATTGCCTTCTCCTAGAAAATAAGCTAGGGGATAAAGAAAACAAATGAGTTTGGCATTTAAAATTACATGTGACTTAGAGAAGGAAGAGGTGGCTGTGCCACAGAGCACAGCTGTCTGTAGAGTACTCAGGAGATGCTTTAAGTCTGCCAAGAGGAGACAATCCCACCCAACCACGTGGGAGGTGCAGAGCTGCTGTGAGACAAAGCACCTTGGAGCTTAGCNACCTAATTTCTCCTTTCCTGTGAAATAGGAAGAATAACACAAACACACAGATTTGTTAGAAGGATTAAGCAAGTTGGTATGGAAAAAAGTGCCTAAAAGAGTGTCTGCATAGTAAGTACACAATAACCATTAACAGCTTGGCTATTACTGCCTTGCAGATCCCTCTCCTAGCATCTCTCTGCAGCTGTTTCTGATCACTATGGTAAAAACAAAGCGCCAGGTTTTGCAAGAATCACTCTGTGAAATGAGAAGCACTCTACAAAAGACGCTCTACTTCCCTAAACTAGAAGTCATTGACAGACTGAGGAAACTCTTAGGCATGTTTTATATGATGTTCAAATTACCATGGCCCTCATTGAAAGAATTTAGGAGAACCTCAATTTGCAGCCAGAGATGGAATGTCAGATACCATGGGTGGATGTTAACTGCTTCTTGGATTGCTGGGTTCTTTTCTACTGCCCATCCTGTGGTCTGCCTCTCCTCTATGTGTTGAACAAATATTAAATACTATCTATTTGAAGGTGACACGCCCTGAGTACTCATGTCTTTTTCCCTGGTAATCAAGAATTGTGTTAATTAAAATAAAGATAAACACATCTGGAATCAGGAGTAAAGAGGCCTGACAGTAGTAAGTGTGGGATGTTGACCGTGTGAGGGCAAATAAATACCTTTAGTATTTGTCTATGAAATATGTGAATTAAAAGAAAAAGCCAAAATAAGTTCTAGAAAATAAGCTGCTGCTGCTGCTGCTGCTAAGTTGCTTCAGTCGTGTCCGGCTCTGTGCAAGCCCATAGACAGCAGCCCACGAGGCTCCCCCATCCCTGGGATTCTCCAGGTAAGGACACTGGAGTGGGTTGCCATTTCCTTCTCCAATGCATGAAAGTGAAAAGTGAAAAGTGAAAGTGAAGTCCCTCAGTCGTGTCAGGTTCTTAGTGACCCCATGGACTGCAGCCTACCGGGCTCCTCTGTCTATAGGATTTTCCAGGCAAGAGTACTGGAGTGGGTTGCCATTGCCTTCTCCTAGAAAATAAGCTAGGGGATAAAGAAAACAAATGAGTTTGGCATTTAAAATTACATGTGACTTAGAGAAGGAAGAGGTGGCTGTGCCACAGAGCACAGCTGTCTGTAGAGTACTCAGGAGATGCTTTAAGTCTGCCAAGAGGAGACAATCCCACCCAACCACGTGGGAGGTGCAGAGCTGCTGTGAGACAAAGCACCTTGGAGCTTAGCAAGGTACTGATTGCAGAGTTCGATGAGTAAGTCATTATCTTATCCTTGTGTGAGTTCACTCATCTTAAACTCAGGAAGAAGTGACTCCTATATATACATAATTGTTTTTCCCACTCCCCTCCTCTAGCTTATATTTTTCCATATATATATTTTATGTTAAATATGTTTTCCCAGTGATTTAGAAAATATCCTTCCCTGACATAGAAAGGATCATTCAAATCCCAGTGACATTCCTGCTCTGAGTTATTTTCTTGCATTTTATTATGAGTCAGAGACACTTAATATATTACAGTAACTGAGAATAAAAATTAATTAACCTATGTGAATTCCACTTCTACATAATATTTCATATATTTGATTAATAAAAGATGTAAACATGTGCTTTATAAAGATGCACTTTAAATATATTGTGCCAAAGCAAGTATCATTTAGAATTTTCTTTGAAAGCCACTTGTTTCAAGGAGTAAGCCAATGTTTTAGAAGGAATTTATCAGTAATGTGGAAATTGACAATGACAGTTACTGATAGTTTTAACTACTTAGTCACTTTTCAGTGATTGATACCTGAAGTTTGATGAAGACTACTAGGTTTATGCATGGCATAGTTTATGTATCTGCATTTGAGTTTAACCCCAATTCTCAAATGTAAAGTTACACATCTCTAAAGATGGATGGACAGCAGAGCTCCTGGAACTGCCCACTGCAATGCAGTGAAAGTGGGCCACTTCCTGGAATATCCATTAATGTAAAGTCATTAAAATATTTTAGGGCTAAACAGATATGATTTTGAAGAGAATGTAAATTTTACTTTTCTTAAGCAAAAATGGTTTTTTAAAGAAAACATAAATTTTGGCCAGCTAATTCCCTCTGAAATCTGAAGTTGTGCATTTGAAGGAATATTTTTGAGTTATGCCCTCTATCATATAATTTATCTTTCACATTCTTTTTTAAATTTTTAAAAATTTATTGAAGTATGATGTCTTAATTTCTGCTATGCAGAAAAGTGACTCATATATATATATACACATACACATATGTATATATACACATACACATATACATATACACATATGTAACGGTTAGTCACTCAGTCGTGTCTGACTCTTTGTGACCCCATGGATGTGTGTGTGTGTACACATTCCGTTTTGTCTTAGAATGTAGAATAGAATTCACTGTGTTATATAGTAGGACCTTGCTGTTTGAAGTGAAGTGAAGTGAAGTCGCTCAGTTGTGTCCGACTCTTTGTGACCCTGTGGACTGTAGCCTGCCAGGCTCCTCCATCTATGGGATTCTCCAGGCAAGAATACTGGAGTGGGTTGCCATTTCCTTCTCCAGGGGATCTTCCCGACGCAGGGATCGAACCCATGTCTTCTTCATTGCAGGCAGACGTTTTAACCTCTTAGCCACCAGGGATAAGTGGAACCTTGCTGTTTATCCATCCTATATAAAATAGCTTGCCTCAGCTAACCCTAAACTCCCAATCCTTCCCACAACCCCCCTGCCCCTTGGTAATCACAAGTCTGTTCTCTATATCAGTGAGTCTTTGTTTCTTAGCTATGCTCAGGTGTGTCATATTTTAGATTCCACATACAAGTGATGTCATATGGTATTTGTCTTTCTCTAATTTACTTTGCTTTGCAGGATTATCTCTAAGTGTATCCATGTTGCTGCAAAGTGGCATTATTTCATTCTATTGTATGGCTGAGGAATATTCCATTGTGTGTATGTGTGTGTGTGTGTGTGTGTGTGTGTGTGTGTGTGTGTGTATATTGCAATTCTTTACCCATTCACCTGTTGATAGACATTTAGGTTATTTGCATATCTTGACATCACTTTGCCAACAAAGGTCTGTATAGTCAAAGCTATATTTTTTCCAGCAGTCATGTATGGATGTGAGAGTTGAACCATAAAGAAGGCTGAATGCCAAAGAATTGATGCTTTCAAACTGTGGTGCTGGAAAAGGCTCTTGAGAGTTCCTTGGATTGCAAGAAGATCAAACAAGTCAATTATAAAGGAAATCAATCCTGAATATTCATGGGAAGTAATGATGCTGAATCTCTAATACTTTGGCCACCTGATGTGAAGAGCTGACTCATTAGAAAATACTCTAATGCTGGGAAAGACTGAAGGCAAGAGGAGAAGGGGATGACAGAAGATGAGATGGTTGAATGGCATCAGTGATTCAATGGACATGAGTCTGAGAAAACTCTGGGAGACTGTGGACAGCGAAGGCTGGCATGCTGCAGTCAAGGGGTTTGCAGAGTAGGACATGACTGAGTGATGAACAACATGCCTTGACTATTGTACATAGTGCTACTATGAATATAGGAGTGCATATATCTTTTTAAATTAGAGTTTTGTCTGTATATGCCCAGGAGTGGGATTGCTGTTTCATATAGTGGTTCTATTTTTTGTTTTCTGAGGAAACTTTATATTGCTTTCCATAGTGACTGTCGCAATTTACATTAGAATCAACAGTGTGAGAGGGTTCTCTTTTCTCTGCACTCTCTCTAACATTTGTTATTTGTAGACATTTTAATAATGACCATTCTGACTGGTGTGAGGTCATTGTAGTTTGTAGTTTTGATTTGTGTTTCTCTAATAATTGGTAATCTTGAGCAGCTTATCATGTGCCTATTCATTTTCTGTTTATTTTCTTTGGAGAAGTATCTTTTTTGACTGGGTTGCAGGGGCTTNTTAGAATGTAGAATAGAATTCACTGTGTTATATAGTAGGACCTTGCTGTTTGAAGTGAAGTGAAGTGAAGTCGCTCAGTTGTGTCCGACTCTTTGTGACCCTGTGGACTGTAGCCTGCCAGGCTCCTCCATCTATGGGATTCTCCAGGCAAGAATACTGGAGTGGGTTGCCATTTCCTTCTCCAGGGGATCTTCCCGACGCAGGGATCGAACCCATGTCTTCTTCATTGCAGGCAGACGTTTTAACCTCTTAGCCACCAGGGATAAGTGGAACCTTGCTGTTTATCCATCCTATATAAAATAGCTTGCCTCAGCTAACCCTAAACTCCCAATCCTTCCCACAACCCCCCTGCCCCTTGGTAATCACAAGTCTGTTCTCTATATCAGTGAGTCTTTGTTTCTTAGCTATGCTCAGGTGTGTCATATTTTAGATTCCACATACAAGTGATGTCATATGGTATTTGTCTTTCTCTAATTTACTTTGCTTTGCAGGATTATCTCTAAGTGTATCCATGTTGCTGCAAAGTGGCATTATTTCATTCTATTGTATGGCTGAGGAATATTCCATTGTGTGTATGTGTGTGTGTGTGTGTGTGTGTGTGTGTGTGTGTGTGTGTATATTGCAATTCTTTACCCATTCACCTGTTGATAGACATTTAGGTTATTTGCATATCTTGACATCACTTTGCCAACAAAGGTCTGTATAGTCAAAGCTATATTTTTTCCAGCAGTCATGTATGGATGTGAGAGTTGAACCATAAAGAAGGCTGAATGTCAAAGAATTGATGCTTTCAAACTGTGGTGCTGGAGAAGGCTCTTGAGAGTTCCTTGGATTGCAAGAAGATCAAACAAGTCAATTATAAAGGAAATCAATCCTGAATATTCATGGGAAGTAATGATGCTGAATCTCTAATACTTTGGCCACCTGATGTGAAGAGCTGACTCATTAGAAAATACTCTAATGCTGGGAAAGACTGAAGGCAAGAGGAGAAGGGGATGACAGAAGATGAGATGGTTGAATGGCATCAGTGATTCAATGGACATGAGTCTGAGAAAACTCTGGGAGACTGTGGACAGCGAAGGCTGGCATGCTGCAGTCAAGGGGTTTGCAGAGTAGGACATGACTGAGTGATGAACAACATGCCTTGACTATTGTACATAGTGCTACTATGAATATAGGAGTGCATATATCTTTTTAAATTAGAGTTTTGTCTGTATATGCCCAGGAGTGGGATTGCTGTTTCATATAGTGGTTCTATTTTTTGTTTTCTGAGGAAACTTTATATTGCTTTCCATAGTGACTGTCGCAATTTACATTAGAATCAACAGTGTGAGAGGGTTCTCTTTTCTCTGCACTCTCTCTAACATTTGTTATTTGTAGACATTTTAATAATGACCATTCTGACTGGTGTGAGGTCATTGTAGTTTGTAGTTTTGATTTGTGTTTCTCTAATAATTGGTAATCTTGAGCAGCTTATCATGTGCCTATTCATTTTCTGTTTATTTTCTTTGGAGAAGTATCTTTTTTGACTGGGTTGCAGGGGCTTTGGAGAAGGAAATGGCAACCCATTCCAGTATTCTTGCCTGGAGAATCTCAGGGACGGGGGAGCCTGGTGGGCTGCCGTCTACGGGGTCGCACAGAGTCAGACACGACTGAAGTGACTTAGCAGCAGCAGCAGCAGCAGCAGCAGCAGCAGCAGGGTATTTGAGGAGTCTTCTTTGAAGAAAGAAATACAATAAACAGATATACAATAAAGTACAAAAGGGAGGAAATGGGAGGTTGAGACTGACCTTTTCAAGTGGTATTTTTAAAGGAACCTACAAACCATAAGAAAATGAACTCTGAGTATATAGGAATAAAGATATGAAAGAAAATGAAAGATTATGTCATAATGGAATCAGTAATCTACAAAATGTCATTGAAAATTGGGAGAAATGGACCAATGTTTTCAATTTTCTGAAAGATAATTATCCCAAGAAATGTATATGCAAATAAACTATATGTAAAATATAACATTAAAGACCTTTTCACTAATGAAGATATATATGAACCACACAACCCATGTGTATTATCTCAGAAAGTCCCTAAGTATCTATCTCCATGTAATTTAGGAGAAGAAAAGATTAGGATAAGGAATCTTGAAAAGAGGTATTCCTACACATTTGAAGATTGTAATTGGTAATCTGATCATTGCATCTATATAAAAACCTGAGAGCATAAACAGTGAATGCTAAAACATGTGAAGGACTTTAGATACATCCATTTCTCTACAAATGATCCAATTTCATTTCTTTTTATGGATAAGTATATTCCACTGTGTTTATATACTGTATCTTCTTTATCCATTCATCTATTGGTGAATATCTAGGTTACTTCCTTGTCCTGGCTATTTTAAATAGTGCTGCAATGAACACTGAGGTGGCATGTGTCTTTCTGAACTATGTATATGCTCAGTAATGGAATTGCTGAAACATACAGGGAGCTCACCTTGATGTTCTGTGTGACCTAGGTGGGTGGGATATGGTGGTGGGAGAAAGGGCCCTGAGAGAGGAGATATATATATATACATATACCTAATTCACTTTGTTTTACAGCACTGTAAAGCAACTATACTCAATTAAAAAAAAATAGATGGAAGGAGGGCTCCAGGAAAGAAGATTTTTAGTCTTTATTTTTATTTTCTATTTTTGTTCACATTTACTTTTCAAAAGACAAAGCTTCCATTCTCTTAGATAAGAAAGCAAGGGACAGGTTGGAGATATCAGGGCACAGATTCCACACTACCAGTGTTTCTGCAGGCAAGTAGGGAAAGGGGCTTAGTGTTCCACCATTCACTAGATTCTTAATAATATCTCTATTTTCAACATTATCCATCTACCAGCAGTTCAAAAGTGCCTGGAATTTATTTCAAGCTGTTTAATGAAGAAAATGATGACACAAGGATGTTGGAGTCACTGAAAATATATTAAAATAATTGGAATGGAAGACTCCAGGCATAATTAATTTTTATGAGAGACTACAGGAAATGATCTGTTGAATCATTAAAAAGGCAAAGGAGTTCCAGGAAAAACATATATTTCTGCTTCATCGACTATGCCAAGGCCTTTGACTGTGTGGATCACAACAAACAGTGGAATATTCTGAAAGAGATGGCAATACCAGGCCACTTGACCTGCCTCTTAAGAAATCTGTACACAGGTCAAGAAACAACAGTTAGAAATGGACATGGAACAAAGAAGTACATCAAGGCTGTATATTGTCANACAATACTGTATTGGTTTTGCCATATATCAACATGAGTCTGCCACGGGTGTACAAAAGTTCCCAATCCTGAACCCCCCTCTCACCCACCTTGGTATTATTTCTATGTCTTTTCAAGTTAGTTTTGTATGAGCCATACAGTAAGAGTGCAGTTTCATTCTTTTGCATGAGGATATGAAGTTTTCCAAACATCATCTGTTGAAGAGACTGTTCTTATTTTCTGGTCTTATCAGCCTTTAGAATATCATTTGATGACATATGTGAGGTTTTATTTCTGGACCATTTTGTTCCTTTGGTTCATGAGTCTGTCTATATGCCAATAGCACACTTTTTTATTACTATAGCTTTATATAATGTTTTGATATTAGAAATTTGCACAAGCTGGAATCAAGAATGCTGGGAGAAATGTTAATAACTTCAGATATGCAGGTGATATCACCCTTATGGCAGAAAGTGAAAAAGAACTAAAGAGCCCCTTGATGAAAATGAAAGAGGAGAGTGAAAAAGCTGGCTGAAAACTTAATATTCAAAAAACTAAGATTATGGAATCTGGTCCCATTACTTCATGGCAAATAGATGTGGAAACAGTGGAAACAGTGACAGAATTTATTTTCTTTGGCTCCAAAATCACTGCAGATGTTAACTGTAGTCATGAAACTAAAAGCCATGTGTTCCTTTGAAGAAAAGCTATGACCAACCTAAATAGCATATTAAAAAGCAGAGACATTACTTGGCCAACAAAACTTCATCTAGTCAAAGCTATTGTTTTTCCAGTAGTCATGTATGGTTGTGAGAGGTGGACCATATAAAGAAAGCTGAGAGCTGAAGAACTGATGCTTTTGAGCTGTGGTGTTGGAAAAGACTCTTGACAGTCCCTTGGACAGCACAAGGATTAAACCAGTCAATCCTCAGTGAAAACAGTCCTGATTATTCATTGGAAGGACTGCTGCTGAAGCTGAAGCTTCAATATTTTGGCCACCTGATACAAAGGACTGACTCATTGGAAAAGAGCCTGATGCTGAGAAAGATTGAGGGGAGGAGTAAAAGGGGACTACAGAGGATGAGATGGTTGGATTGTAAGACCTCTCGGCCTTTTCTCAGGATCTGTCGCTCCAAAGACCACAGTGACTCGAATTCGATGCAATAGGCAAGAGGATTTATTAGGCCGGCGCGCCGGGGTTCAGTCTCCTCGGGAGGAGTGAACCCCGATGCTAGTTACAGAAAAGTTTTTATACACTCCCGGACAAAGAAAAATCATGAAAAAAAGAATGCAGTTTAAACATCAAACAGAGTCATAAACATACAGTTGTTATCACCAGACCCCAAGACAAATCATTTGGCTGGCGTAGGATTCTATCTTACTCCCTCCGGGGGCGGTGCGTCCCGGTTTCAGGCACGTATGACTACTTCAGAGAACAATCTGTTTTTCCTCAAGGAGTTTAGGCTAAAAATGCCACAGGTTACTTATCAATCAGGGGTGGCGGAACAGAGAAAGCAATTCTTTGAGCTTTCCCAAGGCTATGTCTGTTTTTCCAGCCCCTCCCTCCTTTTGAGGCAGCTCCCTGCAAGATGGGTCTGGAAGTTGCCAAGCTGAGGCGACTGACCGACCAATTTTCTAAAGAAAATAACAGAAAGACAATTTAAAAGGTCCCTTTCAAAGCCAGGAGTTTGGACTATAAGTCATCAGTTAAGAATTAATAGATACCTTCACACACTACTATAGTGGGGCTGTGTCAAAGATCAGGAGGCTCTGAGTCATCAGATAAGGGGAAAGCTGTTTTCCATGAGGCATGGCCTGCCTCCGGGGTCCTAACACACAAAAGAGACTTTGGTTTTTAACCTAGGTTCTTCAGGATGACATCACTGACTCCATGGACATGAGTTTGAGCAAGATCCAGAAGTTGTTGATAGACAGGGAAGCCATGCTGCATTCAATAGGGTCACAAAGATTCCAAAACAACACTATAATTTTGAGACACTTTTCTTCTATTCCTGGTTTATTGGGTGTTTTTTTAAATCAGAAAACCATACAGAATTTTGTAAATTTTTGCATAAGATGATCATGTTTTTTTTTTCTTTCACATGGTTAATGTGATATATTGCATTGCTTAATCTGTGTGTGCTAAACCATTTTATAAAAATGTATGTCATCAATTTTAATGCCTCCCTTTTATTTCTCATCTTAGTGAAGAGTCATCACTATTTTTTTCTTAGTCTAGCTAAGGGTTTGTGAATTTTGTTGGCATTTTCATCATGAGACCTAACCTTAAGTTTTGTCGATTCTTTTCTATTGTTTCTATTTTATTTATCTTATTATTTATTTATTTTGCACACAAATTTTCTCTTCTCTTTCTAGTTTTTTGAGCTGTCACTTTAGGTTGTGGAATTAAGATCCTTATTATTATTATTTTTTAATAAATCACTATTGCTCAAAACTTCCCTACTAACAATGCTTTTGCTATATTTCAAAAGTTTGGAAATGTTATGTATTCGTTTTTGCTTGTCTCAAGGTATTTTTCAATTTTCTTGTAGTTTCTTTTTTGATCTATTAAGAATGTGTGTTTTAATTTCTAATTGTGATTTTCCATTTTTCTTATCTTGCTGATTCCTAATGTAATTCCATTGTGGTCAGCAATGATACTGTTATAGTTTAATCTTTTAAAATTTTGATATAAATATTTAAATGTTGATGTAAATATATTATTTAAATCATTATTGTTTTATTATCTAATATTGAATAATATAATTGCATGTTATGTAATTATAACATTGTACAATTATATTATTATAAATAAATATTAATCATTTAGTATTTAAAGAAATATTTGAATTTAGATTTAAATATATTAAATAATATATTTAGAGGTTTTTTTTTCTTCTTTTAATCCATTCAGCCAAACTATATATTTTGATTGGCAACTTTAAACCATTTGCATTTAATTACTGATAGAATATACTATTACCACTTATTAATTATTTTCTGTATGTGTTATATATGTTATACTTGTTTTGTTCATATTTTCCTCTTGCAGTTCCTTCCTTTGTATTTTGTTGATTTGTTTAGTCACATTCTGCAAGGTCATTCTCATTTTTTTTTTTTTGTACTTTATTTGTATTTTCTCTGTGATTACCATTCAGTTCACTTCAGTTCAGTCGCTGACTCGTGTCCGACTCTTTGAGACCCCATGAATCGCAGCACGCCAGGCATCCCTGTTCATCACCATCTCCCAGAGTTCACTCAAAATCATGTTCATCGAGTCAGTGATGCCATCCAGCCATTTCATCATCTGTCATCCCCTTCTTCTCCTGCCTCCAATCCCTCCCAGCATCAGAGTCTTTTCCAATGAGTCAACTCTTTGCATGAGGTGGCCAAAGTTCTGGAGGTTCAGCTTCAGCATCATTCCTTCCAAAGAAATCCCAGGGACGATCTTCTTCAGAATGGACTGGTTGGATATCCTTGCAGTCCAAGGGGACTCTCAAGAGTCTTCTACAACATCACTGTTCAAAAGCATCAATTCACGGCATTCAGCTTTCTTCACAGTCCAACTCTCACATCCATACATGATCACTGGAAAAATGATAGCCTTGACTAGACGGACCTTTGTTGGCAAAGTAATGTCTCTGCTTTTCAATATGCTATCTAGGTTGGTCATAACTTTTCTTCCAAGGAGTAAACGTCTTTTAATTTCATGGCTGCAATCACCATCTGCAGTGATTTTGGAGCCACCAAAAATAAAGTCTGACGCTGTTTCCACTGTTTCCCCATCTATTTCCCATGAGATGATGGGACCAGATAACAGTAGCAATTGCTTAAAACTTCTTAACACCGTACTACTATTTTAGGCTGTTCAAAACTTAATTTCCTTTGCATATAAGAATTATATTATTTTATGTCTCTCTTGCCTCACATTATATCTTTAAATTTTGTGTATCTTTTAACATTAGTTTATACCTCTTCTTTATATTTTTTCTTTTAAATTCTATTCAAAAATTGAAAGTGATTTATGCACCAATTTAATCACACAGATTTTTATGTTTGGCTAGTTTTTACTCTCATCACACACACACACACGCACACACACACACATATAAGTATATAATATATATATATATGTATATATATATGTATATGCTTTTCTTTTGCTCTTTGTCATCCTATGGACTGAAGACTTCTGTTAACATTTTCAGTAGGAAAGATCTAGTGATAATAAACTCCCTCAGCCTTTGTTTACTTGGGAAAATCTTCATTTAGTTTTTGCTTTTAAAATATAATTTTGTCATATATAATACCATTTGTTGGCATTTTTTCTTTCTTTCAGTGATTTGTATATACTACTCACTTCTCTTCTGCAAAGTTTCTGGTGGGACCTTCACTTCTAATCTTACGGCAGCTGAATTTTGTGACAAGTCACTTTCTCCTTGATGCTTTCAAGATTCAGAGTGACTTTTATAATCTTGGTATGTCTTTGTGTAGGTCTTCTTGATGTAATCCTAATTGTAATTCTTTGAGATTCTTGAATATGGCTGTCTATTTACTTTCTCAAATTTGAGAAAATGAGGCAGGAAGAGGCATCAGGTTTATTATCATTGAAGAGAACCTGTTACATTTCAACTTGACCTAGCTGGCTATTAACTAGTCTGTTAAAATAGTTTTTTTTTTTTAAATTTAAATTTATTTATTTTAATTGGAGGCTAATTACTTTACAATATTGCATTGGTTTTGCCATACATCAACATGAATCACTATGGGTTTACACGTGTTCCCAATCCTGAACCCCCTCCCGCCTCCCTCCCCATACCATCCCAATAGGTTATCCCAGTGCACCAGCCCCAAGTATCCTGTATCCTGTATTGAACCTAGAATGGTGATTCATTTCTTATGTGATATTATACATGTTTCAAAGCCATTCACCCAAATCATCTCATCCTTGCCCTATCCCACAGAGTATAAAAGACTGTTGTATACATCTGTGTCTCTTTTGCTGTCTCACATACAGGGTTATTGTTACCATCTTTCTAAATTCCATATATATGCATTCAGTTCAGTTCAGATCAGTTCAGTCGCTCAGTCGTGTCCGACTCTTTGCGACCTCCATGAATCACAGCAGACCAGGCCTCCCTGTTCATCATCATCAATTGGAGTTCACTCAGACTCACGTCCATCGAGTTCGTGATGCCATCCAGCCATCTCATCCTCGGTCGTCCTCTTCTCCTCCTGCCCCCAATCCCTCCCAGCATCACAGTCTTTTCAAATAATTCAACTCTTCACATGAGGTGGCCAAAGTACTGGAGTTTCAGCTTTAGCATCAGTCCTTCCAAAGAAATCCCAGGGTTAATCTTCAAAATGGACTGGTTGGATCTCTTTGCAGTCCAAGGGACTCTCAAGAATCTTCTCCAACACCACAGCTCAAAAGCATCAATTCTTCGGCGCTCAGCCTTCTTCACAGTCCAAATCACACATCCATCCATGACCACAGGAAAAATCATAGACTTAACTAGACGGATCTTAGTCTGCAAAGTAATGTCTCTGCTTTTGAATATACTATCTAGGTTGTCAATAACTTTTCCTCCAATGAGTAAGCGTCTTCTAATTTCATGGCTGCAGTCACCACCTACAGTGATTTTGGATCCCCCAAAATAAAGTCTGACACTGTTTCCACTATTTCCCCATCTATTCCCCATGAAGTGATGGGACCGGATGCCATGATCTTCGTTTTCTGAATGTTGAGGTTTAAGCCAACTTTTTCACTCACTCCTTTCACTTTCATCAAGAAGCTTTTTAGCTCCTGTTCACTTTCTGCCATAAGGGTGGTGCCATCTGCATATCTGAGGTTATTGATATTTCTCCTGGCAATCTTGATTCCAACTTGTGTTTCTCATGATGTACTCTGCATATAAGTTAAATAAGCAGAGTGACAATATACAGCCTTGACAGAATCCTTTTCCTATTTGGAACCAGTCTGTTGTTCCATGTCCAGTTCTAACTGTTGCTTCCTGACCTGCATGCAGATTTCTCAAAAGGCAGGTTAGGTGGTCTGGTATTCCCATCTCTTTCAGAATTTTCCAAAGTTTACTGTGATCCACACAGTCAAAGGTTTGGCATAGNAGGGTTCCCTTTTCTCCACATCCTCTCCAGCATTTATTGCTTGTAGATTTTTGGATTGCAGCCATTCTGACTGATGTGAGAAGTGGGAGACTCCACTTTCATGCCCAGCATTCTCTTTTGTAACCTGAAGCCTCTGAAGCTATACTGCTTGGTCCCAGCCTCATTTACTACCACTCTGCTTCTTGCTGGATTAGAAGTAGTGCCTAGAACTGAAACAGGAGGGAAGGGGGCAGGGTACAACCTTTAAAAGAATGATACAGCCATGTGCTGTGCTTAGCCACACAGTTGTGCCTGACTCTGTGTGACTCTAGGGACTGTAGCCCACCAGGCTCCTCTGTTCATGGTAATTCCCCAGGCAAGAATACTGAAGTGGGTTGCCATGCCCTTCACCAGGCAATCTTCCCAACCTAGGGATTGAATCCAGATCTCCTGCATTGCAGGAGGATGCTTTACCATCTAAGCCACCAGGGAAGCCCTGATATAGATAGCCATGGGACATGACAAAAATTGGTCAGAACCAGCTGAGTCCAAGATGGCAGAAAATTTGACTTTCAGTGGATGTTGAGTCTCATTATACTCTCACTGTAATGTATTAGCTAAATGATAAACCACCAGCACTTGGCAATTCTAAGGCCAATCATAAAAAGTCAAAATGTGAGGCATGGCCCACTTCCTGGAAATCTCCATTCCTCCCCTGAAATAATTGGAATAATCTCCCTGATATATGAAATTACCCAGTCCATAAAAATTAACCATACCATATCTCTGGGCTGCTCTCACTTTTTGAGATGACCCACAGTTTGTTTGTGGATTGTGTCTATCTAAGTAAATCTACTTCTTACCTATCATTTTGCCTCTCATTGAATTCTTCCTGCTGGGAAATATTAAAACTTCGAACTTTATCCAATTCTGAGACAGTTAAGAAGTTTCAGTTAAAAGCATGTGGGTTCAAGTTCCAGTTCCAGTCAGAGAAACACAGTTTTAGAACCAGACTAAGAGCCAACATGATTATGCTCTTCATTTCTGTGTTTTTCCTAGAATTCTGTCTCTCTTATCTTTCATTTCTCTCAATTTTAGCTCAACTTATGAAATCAATGGCTTACAAAAAGTTCACCATAAAAGCCGACTTAAACTAATGTTGGCATATATTTGCTGTAGGAAAATAAACTTTTACATTTTACATATATACTTTGGAATCAAAAAAGAGATATTTACAAAATTTAGACTTTAGCACATCAATGTTGATCAGTTTTACTCCATAGCTGTGTAAAGAAAAAAAAATTCAATGTCAAAATTTATCATTTTATTCAATAAGTTTTGTTGAACCTGTACTATGTGTTAAGTGCCTTCAACAAAGTAGTTATGTGGGAGATTTGTTTACTAACTAAATAGCACTCTTAAGCATTGCTTAAAAAAATAAATTCCTTGTGCATGATTTAGTTGATCCTTTTTGTTGGTATGGGTTATTGATGGTTCTCTACTCAATGTAAATAAGGACAGGTGATGAACTTAATTGTTCCTAGGTCCTTATAGCTTTTGGCAACACTGTTCCTTTCACTGGTGGAGATAACTTTTCTTTCCCTGAAACCCTCCTGCACTAAAGGGACTCACCCTGACCTTGCGATTAACTGTCACATATCAACTGGCATCTGGTCTCATGCAAAACATAAACTTCTGCATCTTAACATCTGGTAACTACATTATCTAATTCACCTGGATTTGCAACAATCAAAATAAAACTATTTTAGAGTTACTAACAATTAAGTAACTGAAATCAGAGCAACAGAAAGGAGGAGACAAGGTCATAGAATAGATGGTTTCATAGAAAATGTTGAAATTAATTAAAAATATGTGTGTTTGGATGATTATGAGATCTCAGCTTAATTTTCCCTTTTCCTCCATCTGAAATAGTTGCTAAGACGCTGGAAAAGTGGTTAAGTGGTTTTCTAAAATATTTTGCCTCTAAGGATGCCTGTAGAGTCCACTGACAGCCAAAGAGAGGTACCTGGTGGACTGTGCGGATTCCTGAGAAAGTTTGTCCTTACAGATTAAAGGAAGATATGTGATGACTAAGCCAATTTCACCTTCATTCCTCTTTTCCTATTTTGAAAGCACCCACTTTAGAAACTGGTTTCTGGAACTATGGATCTTACTTGATACCAAGAAGCAGCAGGACTGAGTCAGGTTCAATGCAGTGAGAGGGGAAAATTTGTGTGTTGAGTCTGGACATATTACTGTGCATCCAACAACTCTTGGGTACTTTCAATGGGCCACCAAGTTTTGCTTACAATTATGTAAACAAAAAAGAGTCTTCCCACATAAGCTGAAACTGTTGCCACCTGGGACAGAAATATAATACTATAAGCAGCTTTTAGCAGGAAAGAGCTCTTTGCAGAAGGCCCCTTTGTCTTGTCATTAACCTTAAACCAGGCACCCTCATGCTCTACTCTTCCCTGGCCAGAGCATACATTTCAGACCTTTTGGGCACACAATCCTTGCCTAATTTGTTCCTTTTTTCCTTAGATCAAAGAAATAAAAATGAAGAATAAATAATTAACAGATTATGAGATCTCTTTCCGAGCTTCCTCTTCAGTAATCTTGCCAACAAACTGTATGAGGATCAGGAGGAGTCATCAACCCAGCACACAGAAGGGATGGAGATATCCCTGACCTCTGATTTCAATGATTAACTGAGATTATTTCTTTTTTTTTCTCTTGAAAGCTTTCATGGCTGAGTAGAATCTTAAGAGGTGGTTTGGGGGGACACTAAGTGTACTATCTCCCTAAATTGCTGACATTCTGATAAAATTGTCTACAAACACTTGCTATCTCTTGGATATTGATTTTTTAGCATGGAGCAGCCCAACCTGACTTTAGCAACACTGTTGCTGCTGCTAAGTCACTTCAGTAGGGTTCCACTATGGGAAATAGATGGGAAAACAGTGGAAACAGTGTCAGACTTTATTTTCTTGGGGGGCTGCAAAATCACTGCAGATGTTAACTGAAGCCATGAAATTAAAAGATGCTTACTCCTTGGAAGGAAAGTTATAACCAATCTGGATAGCATATTCAAAAGCAGAGACATTACTTTGCTGACTAAGGTCCGTCTAGTCAAGACTATGGTTTTTCCAGTAGTCATGTATGGATGTGAGAGTTGGACTGTGAAGCAAGCTGAGCACCGAAGAATTGATGCTTTTGAACTGTGGTGTTGGAGAAGACTCTTGGGAGTCCCTTGGACTGCAAGGAGATCCAACCAGTCCATTCTGAAGGAGATCAGCCCTGGGATTTCTTTGGAAGGAATGATCCTGAAGCTGAAACTCCAGTACTTTGGCCACCTCATGCGAAGAGCTGACTCATTGGAAAATACTCTGATGCTGGGAGTGACTGGGGGCAGGAGGAGAAGGGGATGACAGAGGATGAGATGGCTGGATGGCATCACTGACTCGATGGACGTGAGTCTGAGTGAACTCTGGGAGTTGGTGATGGACAGGGAGGCCTGGCGTGCTGTGATTCATGGGGTCGCAAAGAGTCGGACACGACTGAGTGACTGAATTGTGCTGAAGTGGACTGAACTAATAAAATTATAGCTAACCCTGTTTTCTGAGGTTCTCCCAATGCAGATAACTTTGTTAAGTTCTTTGCTACCTTGTCTCAATCATCCCTAGCAACACTATGCAAGATAAGAACTTTGTCTTGGGGATACCGAAGTTCAGAAATGGAGCAGAACAGCTAAATTTGCTAACCTAGAAGAATGGAGTTTGTGTCTCTCAGAAATAGTTTCACTCATGCTGCAGAGGGAAGAAGAGAAACTTCTGAAAAGGAGAATGTGTGTAAATATCAGATCATTGACTGCATTACGATAAGGAAATAATTATTTTTAACTATTAGCAACCCTGTAGACTTGACAGAATCAGGTAGGGGGCCCTATCCTCTTAGACAAGCACTGAAGAGACTTTTCTTTCTAATTAGTCAGCTGTCTCCTAACCTAACTTCTTTGGATAATTTATAATATTGTGCTGCCCCTGGGGGAGAAGGGAATGGGACTAGGTGGTGATGGGGTTTGAATTATTATTATTATTATTATTTTTTTGTCTGTACCACATGGCATGTGGGATCTTATTTCCCCTGACCAGGGATGGAACCTGCCCCCCTTGCACTGAAAGTGCAGACTTTACTACTAGACCATAAGGGAAGTCATTTGAAATTAATCTTATTTGGATTTTAATGACTGTTTATTTAAACATCTAAAAGCATATTTTAAAAGGTTGTAGAAATTGTAAAACTGCCCACTATTCAAAAAGCAGCATGGATTGAATAATTGAGAAGATATCAATAAAATTATATTTTATGATAATTTCATTATCAAGCAACTATTATGGAAAGAAACATCAGGGCAATACCATAGTGAGGTGTCTNTAAACATCTAAAAGCATATTTTAAAAGGTTGTAGAAATTGTAAAACTGCCCACTATTCAAAAAGCAGCATGGATTGAATAATTGAGAAGATATCAATAAAATTATATTTTATGATAATTTCATTATCAAGCAACTATTATGGAAAGAAACATCAGGGCAATACCATAGTGAGGTGTCTGAACAGGTACTTTAATGAGAAAAAATTTAACATTTAAAAGTTTACCAAAAACATTAAGACACAAATATCATGTCAAAACCCATTGATAAGCAATTATTTTTAGACCATTGTTTCCTGTTCTTACTGTATTTTCTATATTTCATGCTAGCTTTATTAGGTATCTTTAAATAGATGAAGAGTGTATGACCATAGAGCTACATGAATAATTGTACTTAATTTACATCTAAAAGGTAGAAAACCAAGAGAAATTTTAATTTAATAGCTAATTTTAGATTTTATTTGAACTCCAGATTGATGTTGTGGTATATATAGAGTGAAATGATTAATCTTGCTTTCCACTGTATTAAGGGAAAGAACTATTAAAGGTATCTTGACAGTTCTAAAAAGGGTGAATATAAAATGTATTTGGTTAACATATTTGGTCCTCAGAGAAATTAGAGTGAATCAGGCTGGGAAAGAGACTGTTTTACTGGCTAGGGAGTGCTGTAATTTATCTTTCATGTTCATTGTGCTGTCCTTTCTTAAGACTCATTTCCATGAAAAGAAGAAATAGATGAGAAACTTTCCATTTTGTTTTTGTTTTTCAGAAAGCAATACCTCTGAAAATAATGGATAAGTCCTTAGACCTCTTACCTCACCCAAAAACTACCTGATCAATGTTCTTTCCTTATTTCTGTGTGAATACCTATGCACCTGTGTGTTTGTGTTCCCACAAGATAGATGCTTCTGGCCAAGCCTGGGAAAGTGGAATAATTGTATTTGAATGCTGCCTTTTCTTTATGTTACGTTGTAAAGCACTTAGGCAGCAAGCCAGGCCTGGCATGGTCACTGCAGCCCCTCTAGACCTCAACCTCTCCAGCTCTGAAACAGGACAATGGGAGTTGAATCTGTGCTGTGCCCGAATCTGGTCACTCAAGAGAAAGGAAGGGAAATTCTGGTCAGGTGGGAATGCAAAATTTGACTAGGCCAGGAAGGAATCCGTCCAAGTCCTTCAGTCCTGACTGTTTCTCCTCAGTAACAGTTGCATCATCTTGTAGTGACTACTGAGCCCTTGTGCCCTCCACAGAAGCTGCTATCTTTCTTACATCTTTCACTGCACAGAAGTCTCCCCTCCCCACTCCTTCACTCAGGCTGCTGCTTGTGCCTGCTGCCCCCCAGGCTCTTTACTCCTCAATACCCCAGTTCTTTAATAACCAAATACTATCCCCTTAGGAAGCCTTTATGCACCCTTACCCATAGAATGACTTCCTGGATTTACCTTTACACTAATGTTTTAAAACTTTTCTTATCAGATAACTATATATCTTTCTCTATATATTTTAGTAGGCTTTATGTATGTTCAAATGTGCAGTATGTTATATTTGTAAAGTATGAACATATACACTATACTTACATATTTTTATAAACATGTTTTATAATGTTCAAATGTATGGGTGTTCAAATATACAGCATATTCCATGTATATTTATAATATTTTATATGTTATACATTTTATTTATACAAAATATATGAAGCATGGTATACATTTGAGCATTTTCTCTCTGAATTCTCCATTTTTGCCCAATATAAACTCATTTTGTTTCCAATGTCCAGCTAAAACATAACGTTTTTGTGCATATAATACTCATCTTCCACAAAAGTTAAGATATATTTATCTATAAAACATG
>SJYW01013672.1:28042-40287 GCA_006410735.1 Raphicerus campestris
TTTTTTTGTCTGTACCACATGGCATGTGGGATCTTATTTCCCCTGACCAGGGATGGAACCTGCCCCCCTTGCACTGAAAGTGCAGACTTTACTACTAGACCATAAGGGAAGTCGTTTGAAATTAATCTTATTTGGATTTTAATGACTGTTTATTTAAACATCTAAAAGCATATTTTAAAAGGTTGTAGAAATTGTAAAACTGCCCACTATTCAAAAAGCAGCATGGATTGAATAATTGAGAAGATATCAATAAAATTATATTTTATGATAATTTCATTATCAAGCAACTATTATGGAAAGAAACATCAGGGCAATACCATAGTGAGGTGTCTGAACAGGTACTTTAATGAGAAAAAATTTAACATTTAAAAGTTTACCAAAAACATTAAGACACAAATATCATGTCAAAACCCATTGATAAGCAATTATTTTTAGACCATTGTTTCCTGTTCTTACTGTATTTTCTATATTTCATGCTAGCTTTATTAGGTATCTTTAAATAGATGAAGAGTGTATGACCATAGAGCTACATGAATAATTGTACTTAATTTACATCTAAAAGGTAGAAAACCAAGAGAAATTTTAATTTAATAGCTAATTTTAGATTTTATTTGAACTCCAGATTGATGTTGTGGTATATATAGAGTGAAATGATTAATCTTGCTTTCCACTGTATTAAGGGAAAGAACTATTAAAGGTATCTTGACAGTTCTAAAAAGGGTGAATATAAAATGTATTTGGTTAACATATTTGGTCCTCAGAGAAATTAGAGTGAATCAGGCTGGGAAAGAGACTGTTTTACTGGCTAGGGAGTGCTGTAATTTATCTTTCATGTTCATTGTGCTGTCCTTTCTTAAGACTCATTTCCATGAAAAGAAGAAATAGATGAGAAACTTTCCGTTTTGTTTTTGTTTTTCAGAAAGCAATACCTCTGAAAATAATGGATAAATCCTTAGACCTCTTACCTCACCCAAAAACTACCTGATCAATGTTCTTTCCTTATTTCTGTGTGAATACCTATGCACCTGTGTGTTTGTGTTCCCACAAGATAGATGCTTCTGGCCAAGCCTGGGAAAGTGGAATAATTGTATTTGAATGCTGCCTTTTCTTTATGTTACGTTGTAAAGCACTTAGGCAGCAAGCCAGGCCTGGCATGGTCACTGCAGCCCCTCTAGACCTCAACCTCTCCAGCTCTGAAACAGGACAATGGGAGTTGAATCTGTGCTGTGCCCGAATCTGGTCACTCAAGAGAAAGGAAGGGAAATTCTGGTCAGGTGGGAATGCAAAATTTGACTAGGCCAGGAAGGAATCCGTCCAAGTCCTTCAGTCCTGACTGTTTCTCCTCAGTAACAGTTGCATCATCTTGTAGTGACTACTGAGCCCTTGTGCCCTCCACAGAAGCTGCTATCTTTCTTACATCTTTCACTGCACAGAAGTCTCCCCTCCCCACTCCTTCACTCAGGCTGCTGCTTGTGCCTGCTGCCCCCCAGGCTCTTTACTCCTCAATACCCCAGTTCTTTAATAACCAAATACTATCCCCTTAGGAAGCCTTTATGCACCCTTACCCATAGAATGACTTCCTGGATTTACCTTTACACTAATGTTTTAAAACTTTTCTTATCAGATAACTATATATCTTTCTCTATATATTTTAGTAGGCTTTATGTATGTTCAAATGTGCAGTATGTTATATTTGTAAAGTATGAACATATACACTATACTTACATATTTTTATAAACATGTTTTATAATGTTCAAATGTATGGGTGTTCAAATATACAGCATATTCCATGTATATTTATAATATTTTATATGTTATACATTTTATTTATACAAAATATACGAAGCATGGTATATATTTGAGCATTTTCTCTCTGAATTCTCCATTTTTGCCCAATATAAACTCATTTTGTTTCCACTGTCCAGCTAAAACATAACGTTTTTGTGTAATACTCATCATCCACAAAAGTTAAGATATATTTATCTATAAAACATGCAAGGTCAAACAAAAAAAAAAACAAAGTATATCACAAATCAGTTAAAGAACTAGCAATAGACTTGTAAAAATATTTTCTGATAAATGTTCTCATTTTGACAGAAAGTAAGAATGGCCCTGTGGAAAAAAATGGACCAAGTGTGTGATGAGGTAGTTCAGAGAAGAGTGATTCCACCGAAGATGCAAATGGGTCTGCTTAATACCAGAAATGTAGTGTAATGGAGAAGAAAAGTTAGTAAGAAAGAAATATCATTTTTTAGTAGTATTAATATCTATATCACTGATGTCAAAATGTAGTGATATGAAAATAATTGTTCACAAATTGTTTTAGAATAATTTGAGGAAATTCACTGATTTCTTTACATTAACGATAAAAGAAGAAGAAAAAATAAGTTCCAAGTTTTTTTCTGGCAGATAAAACAAAGTGACTAAATATATATGTTCTATAATTACAAGAACATATTTATTTAGTCACTTTGTTTTATATATGTTCTATAATTACAAGAGGGCTTCCCTGGTGACTCAGAGGTTAAAGCATCTGCCTCTAATGTGGGAGATTCAGGTTCGATCCCTGGGTTGGGAAGATCCCCTGGAGAAGGAAATGGTAACCCACTCCAGTATTCTTGCCTGGAGAATCCCATGGACAGAGAAGCCTGGTGGGCTACAGTCCATGGGGTCGCAAAGAGTTGGACGTGACTGAGCGACTTCACTCACTCACATAATTACAAGTGTGCTTGAAGAGTATTGTTTAATAACTAATAATAACAAAACTTTAGAGATTGAAGAATACAGTCCATAGATTACTTTTGAAGTTCCAGGAAAGTTTGTTTTCTTGTTTTGTTGTAATAAACAATATCTATGAAACATTGTTATTGGCTACTGAATTCACATCATCTCCTTATTCTTAAGATCTTTATAGTCCAGTTTTACTTTTAAAAGCTTTTTTCTCAACTCCTGTATTTTCTAGAAATTTGCTCCTTCTTCACCTACATTAGCATCTACTGTCTCTCTTATGTCTGTTCAAAGATTCACTTACCAGTAACTTATAATCTGGGGACCCTGGAGTCTTAGAGCTATACAAATGTTTCCCTTATACATGATGAGGAAATGTAGGCCTGAGGAAACTTAAACAGTTTATGGGAAAGGAGAAAAATTGCATTTTAGCAAAACAAGCCATGCAATAGTGTGCCTTTCTTTGGGGAAAAAATAAATAAAAACAGTAGCATTGGCTTTATCACCACTAAGTATTTGTAGGAGAGCAGACTAACTACAAATGATAATAGCATAATAACTGGAGGAAAAGTAGATGCAAAACTAGATTCAATAGAGTCAGTTTCCATGATTGACTGAACTGTAACACCAGGAAAGGGGATTTTCATCAGAGCTGAGGTCATCACTAGCATCATTTCGGGGAAAGACCCAGGGCCCAGGAAGGACAATGCTACTTGTCTCAATGCTTTATGTAAACTGAGCTGGGTTGAAGAAACCTAGTAACCTACAGTTGTGATCTCCAGATGCCACTTCAAACAGGAACATGGGAAGGCCCCACCTTCCACCAAGGAAGAAGTAAAAGAGTTAGTGAGTCTGATTAAAACATCAGCACAAAACCTTACTTGGCTTAGTAGAAGTAATAAAATTTTTACTTTTCAGCCATTTTTTTATGTGATAGACCCTCACAGCCATTATTTCTTTGTGGAGGACCTGACATTGCACTTGTTTACAGAGCTGTAAAGGAGTGCCTTGTAATAAAGAGCTTCCTGCACCTTCTAATAATCCCATCTCTCTCACCTGTCTTGCTCAATGGCCATTAATTCACATTTTGTTGACTAGATTGGTTTCTATTGGCTGTCTTAAACTATCCATGCACAATCAATCAGAGAACCTGTGCAGCTGACCCAATTTGGCAGTTGAGCTGGCAAAGCTGCTGCTGCTGCTGCTAAGTTGCTTCAGTCGTATCCGACTCTGTGAGACCCCACAGACGGCAGCCCACCAGGCTCTGCCATCCCTGGGATTCTCCAGGCAAGAACACTGGAGCTGGTTGCCATTTCCTTCTCCAATGCATGAAAGTGAAAAGTGAAAGTGAAGTCACTGAGTAGTGTCCAACTCTCAGCAACCCTATGGAATGCAGCCTACCAGGCTCCTCTGTCCATGGGATTTTCCAGGCAAGAGTACTGGAGCTATCTATAGGCTACGGTATCTGCACAAGTGTTCCCATCATAAATGTAGGGGGGAGTTTTTACCAAGAATCAAATTCATTTTCATACAACTTTTTTCACAAAATAATTACTCCCAGTTGCATTCTGGTTGAGCTTTACTTAACCAACAGCCACTAGTAGAGTTTAATTGAACTGACATTGAAGCTGACAGTTACTTCAAAGATATGTATAACAAAGACTATTTCACTTAAGAAACAGCCCCTTCAGGGAATTCTGATTCCAAAGTATAGGAAATCAAAGTACTTGCAGCTGTAAACACTGCCAGGGACACTTTCCTCAGGACCTTGAGTTGTTGGCTCATTTTATTACTGGAATATGCCCAGTCACAGTGTTTGCATATTATATTTATTTAGTTAGTTAGTTGCTTAGAAATGCCTAATTATCAATGCTAATTAACTTTAAAACAATATTAAGAGTAAATTTAACAATTGCAAGAAGGAACTGTTGAAAGGCAACCATTTAAAAATACATATTTATGCCCCAACTATTATATTAATTCACTATATAACTCTGAATTACTTAAAGGTTCTCTGAGCCTCAATTTTGTCTTATGTAAAAGTAATAATAATAATAGCTGTATTCAGTTCAGTTCAGTCACTCAGTCATGTCCAACTCTCTACGACCCCATGAATCGCAGCATGCCAGGCCTCCTTGTCCATCAACAACTCCCAGAGTTTACTCAGACTCGCGTTGATCGAGTCAGTGATGCCATCCAGCCATCTTATCCTCGGTTGTCCCCTTCTTCTCCTGCCCCCAATCCCTCCCAGCATCAAAGTCTTTTCCAATGAATCAACTCTTCACATGAGGTGGCCAAAGTACTGGAGTTTCAGCTTTAGCATCATTCCTTCCAAAGAAATCCCAGGGTTGATCTCCTTCAAAATGGACTGGTTGGATCTCCTTGCAGTCCAAGCTACTTTCAAGAGTCTTCTCCAATACCACAGCTCAAAAGCATCAATTTTTCCGTACTCAGCTTTCTTCACAGCCCAACTCTCACATCCATACATGACTACTGGAAAAACCATAGTCTTGACTAGACGGACCTTAGTCAGCAAAGTAATGTCTCTGCTTTTGAATATGCTATCTAGGTTGGTCATAACTTTTCTTCCAAGGAGTAAGCGTCTTCTAATTTCATGGCTGCAATCACCATCTGCTGTGATTTTGGAGCCCCCCAAAATAAAGTCTGACACTGTTTCCACTGTTTCCCTATCTATTTCCCATGGAGTGATGGGACTGGATGCCATGATCTTCGTTTTCTGAATGTTGAGCTTTAAGCCAACTTTTTCAAGTCTCCTCTTTTACTTTCATCAAGAGGCTTTTTAATTCCTCTTCACTTTCTGCCGTAAGGGTGATGTCATCTGCATATCTGATATTATTGATGTTTCTCCCAGCAATCTTGATTCCAGCTTGTATTTCTTCCAGTCCAGCACTTCTCATGATGATGTACTCTACATGTAAGTTAAATAAGCAGGGTGACAATATACAGCCTTGACGAACTCCTTTTCCTATTTGGAACCAGTCTGTTGTTCCATGTCCAGTTCTAACTGTTGCTTCATGACCTGCATACAGATTTCTCAAGAGGCAGGTTAGGTGGTCTGGTATTCCCATCTCTTTCAGAATTTTCCACTGTTTACTGTGATCCACACAGTCAAAGGCTTTGGCATAGTCAATAAAGCAGAAATAGATGTTTATCTGGAACCCTCTTGCTTTATCCATGATCTAGCAGATGTTGACAATTTGATCTCTGGTTCCTCTGCCTTTTCTAAAACCAGCTTGAACATCAGGAAGGTCACGGTTCTGGTATTGCTGAAGCCTGGCTTGGAGAATTTTGAGCATGACTTTACTAGCATGTGAGATGAGTGCAATTGTGCGGTAGATGGAGCATTCTTTGTCATTGCCTTTCTTTGGGAATAGAATGAAAGCTGACCTTTTCCAGTCCAGTGGCCACTGCTGTTTTCCAAATTTGCTGGCATATTGAGTGCAGCTCTTTCACATTATCATCATTCAGGATTTGAAATAGCTCCACTGGAATTCCATCACCTCCACTAGCTTTGTTCATAGTGATGCTTTCTAAGGCCCACTTGACTTCTCATTCCAAGATTTCTGGCTCTAGATGAGTGATCACACCATCGTGATTATCTGGGTCGTGAAGATCATTCTGTACAGTTCTTCTGTGTATTTCTGCCATCTCTTCTTAACATATTCTGCTTATGTTAGGTCCACACGATTTCTGAAATACAAAAAATCACTTTCGTGTATTAAATGAAACAGAATTGTTTCCCTCTGCCACATGTTCAGAGAATATTTTAATATACAACTATGTCATATTGTGTGCCTTGGAATTACCGTTTAATAAACTATTTACATTAAAAATTATAATACAAATTCTAACATTTCAGTTTTGAATAATTTTATTTCATTACTAATGATTTGCATTTTTAAAAATTTATTAGTTCAATTCATAGCAGCTAATCTGTCTTAAGTGGGCTTTCCTGGTGGCTCAGATGGTAAAGAATCTGCCTGGAATAGTGAGGTTAAGTGAAGATCAGGGAAACCTGTTATGCTGCAGTCCAAGGAGCCACAAACAATCAGACACTACTTACCAACTGAAAATAATCTGTCTAATTTTGATGATTATAAAGCCCATTATTTTTATACACCTCACCCCTTTTTCTGCTCCAAATGTATTTATTCAGATATATTTACAAGCATACTAAAGCAGGGATGTCAACCTGAAGACTTTTTTAACACTTGCAATGAATCAGGGATGTTTAGAAGAGTTAATTAAAACAAAGAATGAACTAGAGAAAAATAAAAGTAAATGATCGATATCAGTCCAGTCTCACTCTTCTGTAAGTTCTTTCTAAGAATAAAAGCAAACCAAAACAAAATCCTTATATAGATTTTACTTGATTAAAAATTTTTTTTCAAGAAAATAAAGTTGTTAAAGGTATTAATTTTTTAAATGGGTGAATTAAACTTTGTTTAGAGGGTGCCACATAAGCAGAGAAAGTGACTAAGAAAATGAATGTAGCTTGACTTACAGCAAATATAATAAACACTCATCTGCTTTTAAATTGACAACAATATTTCATGAAATGCTTTGTTTCATCTAACTTTTGAAATTAGGAAATATTTAAGATTTGATTTCCGAATGACATGAGGCATTTTCACAGTGGTATTCAACAATAGGTCCCTTTACAAAAGGAATGTATTAAATGTTTATTCAGAAATGCAGCTGTGTTGCCATTTTTGGACTTTCGAACAGTCATCTTACCCACACTAACTGGCAAACAACAGTGGGCATATTTTCATTTCCCCTAGTTTCTGGTCCCACACAGATGGACTTGTTTAATTATTCTTAATAATGTAAAGACCCTGGGTTATGGTAGACATAACTAATTCCAAAAAGAAAACAGTAAACTACTCAAGATAAATAAAAAGCAAACAGAATAAAACCTTCAATAAATAAATAAGAACAACATTGAAAGCAAATGACAACTTGAAATACATAGGTTAATACCCTTAAACCAATTATAGTTTGTACTTTAATACAAGACTATTTAATAAAGAAGAACATATCTAAAGAGGAAAATCACAATTTCAAGTAAAGACTGAAACATATTTAATAAAACTGGTGATCAAATACATAAAATTTAGACCAATAAAATTATAATTTGTTAAATTAAGGAAAATAGAAAAAAAGAAACCAAACAAACCTGTTAACCACTAATAGCAAGTGTTTGGAAGAAACAGATCTTCATAAATAAGAGTGTGACTTAGTGCAAATATTTGTACTGTATGCTGGCAGGGTTTTCAGAATCTAAAGATATTACTATACTTTGATAAATTGTCCAATGTCTATGATAATCAGAGACATGCACAAAGATTTAAGATAATAACATTCATTACAGTGTTGTTTCTTCTTGAAAAAAAATCTCTAAAAAACCTAAATATCTTCAAATAAGAAATTCCTTGAGATCTGTCATAATATATATTTAGCATGAAATACTACACCATTAATATTCAATGCATATATAATTAAATGAAAAATGTGAGTATAAAAGACATGCTAATCCAGAGATTAATACATACAAAATTATGTACATACTGTGTATTTATAAATATTTAAGTGATAGGTTCTTTTTAAAATATAAATTTGTTTATTTTAACGGGAAGCTAATTACTTTACAATATTGATAGGTTCTCGAACAAAAGGCTTCCTTTCTAATATTAAAATTTAACAATTTATTTTCAAAGACAGCAGCTGAAAGACATCAGTGTTATACATATTCAATGGCAGACTATTCAGTTATAAAAAGGAAAGAACATTTATCATTGTCAACAACTTGGGTGAATTTGGAGATTATTATGCTAAGTGAAATGTCAGACAGAAAAAGACAAATATTGCATGATATCACTTATATGTGGAATATAGTGAATATAACTGATGTTATTTACAACTAAATAAATAGAGTATAACCTTTCAAAATTGTGATAAACTGTTTGGTACACTTGTAACTTACATAATTGTGTACATTAACTGAAGTTAAATTGAAATAAAAGAAAGGCACCCGCAGGGAGAAATTTTCTTAGGAATCTAAAGTGTTCTGTAGTCCTTCTCAGTCCTCTGTTTGCCTGAAAAAGTTTTCCAGCCCCTAACTGTGCCTTTCTTGTCTCATTAAATGTGACCTCCCGGTGCTTCTCACCCCTGAGTTAACCCACCTGCCTATTTGAAAGATGAGATGTTAGTGATCTTTTCTAAGCCCATGTTTCTACTATCATTTGAATCATTAAAGAATGAATTTTCTCTATACCAGAGATATTACAAACAATCACCACGCACCTTACAAATGTAGATTTTCACAACAAAATAGCCAAGTCTTAGGTCCATGCTCTCCTGTTGACAACTTATTAAGACCCATGTTAACAGGTGGCTGTTGCCACCTGCAAAATGGTCATTGTCTAGTCTGCTAAGGCAGGGTTAATCTAGGATTCTCTTTGTTCAATATATACATGGGGAAAAAAATATTGGAGGAAAATACAGATTAACCATAGCAATGTATGGGTAGTGAATAGTGGATGCTATAAACACCTTGCTTCATTGACTCATTCACTTATCTCTTATTACACAACAATGACTGGGTCCAGTGAAGGTGACATAATAGTGAATACAAACAAATGTACTCTTTGCTCAATATTATTATCTTTTAATCATAATTATTCTAGTCATGCACTTAAAATCTGGATTGAACTGTTAGACAANAGGGTCAGAATTGTCACCATCCCCCAGTGTGTGCAGGCTTGTGTTCAGGCCTGTGTTCAGGCTCATCAACTGTTTGTGATTGTCTTTAGATGCTGTCTTGTCCACACAGTCTGTCAGACTGCTGAAGGGAAAAATAGGGAAGAGATCTAGTTATCTGTTAATTATTTATTCTTCATTTCTACTTCTTTGACCTATGGAAAGAACCAACAAGTTAGGCAAGGTGTTGTGTGCCCAAAAGATCTGAAACGTGTGTTTAGGCTGAGGGTGAGGATAGCATGAGGGTGACTGTTTTAAGGTTAGTGACAGGACAAAGGGGCCTCTTGCAAAGAGCTTTTTCCTGTCAAAGATGCTTATAGTATCTGCCCCTGTATGAAAGGGGAGTGCAGGGGAATTCCTTGGGGGTCCAGTGGTTAAGATTCAATGATTCAACTGTAGGGAACCAGAGTTTGATCCCTGATCAGGCAAGGCCCACATGACACAATGGTAAAGAATCCACTTGCAATGTAGGAGACATGTAGGAGTGGTGGGTTTGATCCCTGAGTTCGGAAGATCCCTTCAAGAAAGAAATGGCAACTCACTTCAGTATTCTTGCCTAAAATATCCCAGGGACAAAGGATCGTGGCAGGCTACAGTCCATGGGGTCACTAAAGATTCAGAAACACCTTAGCGACTAAACAAGAACAATGGGAACTAATATCCTGCATGCCCTTTGGCATGTCCCCCACCCCCACAAAAAAAAAAAGAGGATTGAATAAATGAGGANCCTTAGTGACTAAATAAGAACAATGGGAACTAATATCCTGCCTGTCCTTTGGCATGTCCCCCACCCCCACAAAAGAAAAAGAGGATTGAATAAATGAGAAGGTAGTTGATAGTTAATAAATAAAAAAGTTTTCACAAAAAGTGTGAGGACAGTGTAGGTGCGGTAGGCATGTGAGTAGAATAATAAGAACACAACCTTAGACATTCTGGTTAATAAGGTTAATCAGTTTATGTAGATGATAATTCACTAACCTGGCTCTGCTTCCTTATTCTCATAGTAGATATAAGGTGGAATATAATCCTGGAAAGTGCTCATAAACTAGAGGATTTTCATTGTTGTGCTATGAAGAGGACTGCTTCTTGTGCGCTCTACATACGGCTCTCTCCAACCAGAAAGGCCTGACACAGGAGCCACGCAGAGCACAGAGACTGAGCAATGATCCCTGCCTGGGCTCAAAACCACCTGATGGACCCTGGTGTTAGCGGGGTCCCATGGAAAGGGAGCAGGTCCTGGAAGCCAGAGAATGGAACTTCACCCTGCAGAGGTTTGAAGGCAGTGGGACTGCCTTCTGAGACTGTGTCTCAGTCCCACTCCTGGTGGTGAGAGGGGCATTACAGAACCTGAGGATGCCCATGGAGAAAGACCAGGTCGAGGGTTTTCTCCAGCAGGTCTTCCATCTGAACGACAGACCTTTATGTGGAGGATAATAGAACTATTGTCTTCAGACATATGAGCTTTGGGGGGATGAAGTGTTTTAATTATTCCATGTGGCCATGGAGCTAGAGTTAGAGTGGATAAAGAAATTTGTCCAAGTGCTGGGACCGTCTGAAGATAGAGCACTGTCCACTGAGGGGAACTCAACCCTAGTCATGTGACCAGCTGGAGCAGAGGTTGAAGGCTGGGGGCAGTGAAGGTAGAGATCTGGGAAGAACTGCAGTGAGGAAAAGTCAGTCCTGGAGTCTGCTGTACGACAGTGCTGGCCTTAACAGTACAGAACTGCTCACTTCAAAATATGCTGAGAGTAGGTCTCAGGTTAAGTGTTCTCACCACCAAAAAAGGAACGCAAAAATATTCTGGGAGGTGTTCAGTAGGTCTTTTACCTTGATAGTGGTGATGGTATTGATGGTGTTGCATGTGTCCAAATTCAGAGATTTCCTGTGAATCAGTTATCTTCCAATAAAGTTGTTATTAAAAAAAAAAAAAACAACACAACTTCATAGGCTAGTGACCCCTGTAATGCCTCTTTCTAATTCTAATTCATATACAAGGTGACAAAAGCAAGACAAGAATGCAAATCTATGTTCTGAAATTCTATAGTTGGGAGGTGGAGCATAGGGGCCAGAGGACTCTCACATTCTCTAACAGCTATAAATGTGACAATAAACATTGATCTATTTGCTCCTGATGGCTATACAGAGTGAAATCAATATAGTATATTGAGTGGGCAATCTGTTCCTAGTTAGAGCAGTCCACGCTCTGGGGTGGGCAATCAGCTGCATTTAAATATGAACCATGTGACTTGGACTGAGAAGAAATGCCCTGTGACTAGCAACACAGATCCAGGATCACAGTGCCCACCCCTGCAGATAGCTGCAATGGTCATTACGCTGTGAGTTTCTAGGAGGAGATGGTCAGAAACATCTCACTGCATCTCAGTCTCCTTGACTGATCACAGAAATGCTGTCAGCAGCACCACATTTGAAGGAGCTATCTCCAACTGCTTAGAAAATAAAGGAAACAACAGGTGATCAGAAATCCTGGAAACTGCCAAGAAACATGATTATAGGCATTTTCATCTTCGATACTTGCACTTGTAATCTGTCACTCTTTCAAAGGCTGTCTTAAGTAAATTTTCTAGTAGGTTTCCACAGGGTAAGTGCAGTAAAGCATGGAATGTAATTTGTCTTATTATTTTCTGCCCCTATGTCTCTTATCTTCTCTCTTTTGATCTGTGCTCCTGCCTTGGAATGAAATGAAGTGAGAGAATATACAGGCAAAATTTATATAT
>SJYW01013672.1:41136-90011 GCA_006410735.1 Raphicerus campestris
TTCTCTTGTACTCACTAGAGTAATCCTTTGACAGAGTAAATCAGATGTCACTTATATCAAACCTTGCTGTGGCTTCATATGTCTTTTGAGTGAAAGTTCAAGCACTCACGATGACCTATTTGTCCCACAGAATCCTGCTCGGGCTTCTCTGAACCAAACCATCCCCTCTTCCATCCTTCCATCACATTAGACATGCTTATCTTCTGGAATATCCAGCTATCTTCCCATTGGGGTCTTTGTCTGACTGTGTCCAACTCTGAGCCTCATCTGAGCATAAGCAGTACTGACTACCTTGCAGTCTTTGCAGCTGTGCTCAAGCAACTGCTTCACAACAAGATACAACCACTTTCTCCAACCTTTGTTTCTTCTTGTCATAGAAATAATCATTTTTCTCATTCTCTAGAACTGATGTATCTTTATATTTATTGGGTATTCTTCAGCATCACATCCCATTAGAATAGCAGTTTCATGGTTAGGGGGAGATTTTTGTTTTGTTCATGAAATGTTTCCAAGCTCCTCAAATGGTACCTACATGTACTGGGTACTCAATATCTGTTTGTGAAATTAACATAGTAACATAAGAAATTGAAAAACTTATTTGACAATCTGTCATGCTTCTATCACACAGTAAGGGAATTTCTATATGATTAAATATTACATGAATAAAATTTAACTCATTGATGTAACTCTGTCCTTGTGAGATGATAACAAACAAATAATCATTCTAAATATACATATATATATATACACACATATACATGCATACATACATATATATATACATACATACATTTGTCCCCAACTTTCCAGCTTGTAGCTGTGTATACAAGATAAATTGAACATGTAGAATTTCACAGAATAATTACAAAGTAAAGTGAAATGAATAAAATGGTTACTTTATTATAGGATGGAGAGGCAACTAGGCAGATAAAAGAAACAAAGACACAAAAGTATGAATGCCTGCTTCATCTTCAGGGAAATTAAAGTGGTCCCATGTGGCAAACCAAGGGAAAAAAAAACCTTTACCAGGTCCCAGATGGGAGAACATGTAGTTCTATTCAGGGAATCAAAGTGTTATTGTTGGTACATTCACAGTACAGTGTAAGAAGGGATATGAGATTATTAAAGTATCCTAAGTACCCCTTTAAGATGTCTTATCTGACCATCCATAAGATTTCCATAAAGATTTTCTTTTTATAATTAACAAATGTGTAATTCATAGCAAAGAATACAATAAATTCTGACCTCCAGACCAAATATTCAATCAAGAACAATGAAAAGGGTGGTCCTAAGATGGTGGAGGAATAAGAAAGGGAGACCATTTTTTCCCCCACGAACTCATCAAAAGAGCATTTGAATACTGAGCAGTTTCCACAAAACAACTTCTGAAAGCTGGCAGCGGACATCAGGCACCCAGAAAGGCAGCCCATCCAGTGTGAGAGAAGGTAGGACAAAATATAAAAGACAAAAAGAGAGACAAAAGAGTTAGGGACAGAGACCTGTCCTGAGGAGGAATTGTGAAGGAGGAGAAATTTCCAAACAGAAGCAAACCCTCTCACCGGCGGATCTGTGGAGAATTTTTGAATCTCAGAGGGCAACATAACCAGGAGAAAAGAAAACATACACACACACACACACACACACACACACACACACACACACACACACACACACACACACACAGAATACAGGCCTAGTTGCAACTGCCAGCAGAGAAGTAGCGCAGATGCTCGCATCCACTACCAGCGACCGGGGGCTGGACAAGGAGGCGTGGGTGGCGTGCTTAGGGTAAGGACTGGGCTTGAATGCTTTGAGGACAATCTGAGGGAGCTAATGTGAGACAGCAAGCCAAACTGTGGGAGAGACAAAAAAAGAGAGAGAGAGAGAGAGAGAAATTTCACACAGAAAGCTCTGGCCTGCTCACAGGACAAAAGGTTGAGTGAATACCACAGGAGAGCTAGCCTGCTGCAGACCAGCCCCTCCCTCCACTGGAGGCAGAGAGGGAGGCGGGTGACAGCCAGAACCAGAAGTCAAAGGGCAAACTCAACCCCAGAAGTGGCATTTTCCACCAAACTGTGAGCAGGCTCCCAGTTGCTAACCAAGACTTCCTGGGATCCTGGACGGTTGACATCTGCCAGGAGGGTCTCAGCCAGAGATCCGCTCCCCAGAGGAGACACCCAGCACACTTGAAATAGTGCTCTCACAGCACACCCAGGAGACCGAGGGGCTGGGACCAGGGAGTTGATTAAGACACAGAGTACACCTGGGACAGTGTGCTCGCCAAGCACCAGGTCGCCTGAGCTTCTCAGACCCGGGAAGATCACAAAAGGCACTCCCAGCTAAGTCTGTACCTTTGTGGAGGACCCAAGAACCTGAACCTGAACAACTTACACCTGGGAATTGCATGAAATGCAAGGCCTGCTTTGGACAGCAGTCCTCCAGAGCAACCTGGAGCCTGAGCAGTGTAGACTGGGAAAGTATATGCCACTGTGAGTTGGGGGCAAACCCAGTGTGGTCCATACACTGTCAGCACTCTCCACACACACCAGTGATATTGGGTTGCAGTGTTCTTCCCTCCCCACAACACAGCTCAACAAGTAAGCCTATATAAGTGACCACCTTAGCCCCCTTTTGTCAGGGCAGAAATTAGACACAGAAGAGGCTTGCAAACAGAGGAAGCCAAAATAAACAAAGAAGACAGAACCTCTCTGGAAGTGACAAGTGCAAGAAATTAAAACCCTGTAGTAAACATTGACTAAGCATTAGATGGGGCTTCCCTGGTGGCTCAGACAGTAAAGCGTCTGCCTGCAATGCGGGAGACCTGGGTTCGATTCCTGGATTGGGAAGATCCCCTGGAGAAGGAAATGGCAATCCACTCCAGCACTCTTGCCTGGAAAATCTCATGGACGGAGGAGCCTGATAGGCTATGGTCCATTGGGTCGCAAAGAGTCAGACACGACTGAGCGACTTCACTTCACTTCACTTCACTTCATACCTGGAGAAGTATAAGCTGGAACAAGGAGCTATCTGAAACTGAACTGACCCCACACAGCCCTAAACAACTCCAGATAAATTCCTATATTTTTATTATTATCATTTTTATTTATTTTTAATTTTTAAGTTCTTTATTACTCCTTTGATTTTCATGTTTATAACCTACTTTGAAAACAAAGATTCTGTTTTTAATGCAAATTTCATATATATATTTTATCATTTTTGTGATTGGTTTGGTTTTTTTTATTTTTAATATGGTATTTCTGAGAGTCTAACCTCTACTCTATATTTTTAAACTTTGCTTTTTGGTATCTGTTATCAATTTTGTACCTTTAAGAATCTAATTCTCAGTATTAGGGGTGTGATTACTGGCTTGATTTCCCTCTCTTCTTTTGACCCTCCTTTTTCTCCCCCAGGTCACCTCTATCTCTTCACTCCTGTTTCTCTTCTTTACTTAACTCTGTGAATCTCTCTGGGTGTTCCAGGCTGTGAAGAACATGTAGGGAGCTGATTACTAACCAGACTGGTCTCTTCTCTTTTGATTACCCCTCTTCTCCTCCTGGTCACCTCTTCTTACACCTCCCTCTTCTCTTCTCTGTGTAACTCTGTGACCCTCTCTGGGTGTCCCTCACTGTGGAGAATCTTTTCAGTATGAACATAGATGTTTTATAATCAGTGCAGCATGGATGGAGAAATCTTGAAGCTACTGTAAGTATAAGACTGAAAGCCAGAGGCATGAGGCTTAAATCCAAAACTTGAAAACACCAGAAAACTCCTGACTCCAGGGAACATTAATTGACAAGAGCTCATCCAAAAGCTTCTATACCTACAACTGAAACCAAGCTCCACTCAAGAGCCAGCAAATTCCAGAGCAAGACATGCCATGCTAATTCTCAAGCAATGCAGGCTGCCCCAAATCACACCAAACCCATAGAAACACCAAAACTCACTAATCTACACTTCATTGCACTCCAGAGAGGAGATCCAGCTCCACCCACCTGAACACAGACTCAAGCTTCCCTGACCAGGAAACCTTGACAAGCCACTCATCCAACCCCACCCACAGGGAGCAACCTCCACAATAAAGAGGAATCAAAAATTTCCAGCTTACAGAAAGGCCACCCCAAACTCAAAATTCTAAACAAAATGAAAAGCCAAAGAAATATTCAACACATAAAGGAACATGATAAATGCCCACCAAACCAAACAAAAGAGGAGATAGGGAGTCTACCTGAAAAATAGTTCAGAATAATGATACTAAAAATGACCAAAAATCTTGAAAGCAAACTGGAGTCACAGATAAATAGAATAGACAAAAGTGTTGAGAATATGCAAGAAATGTTTAACAAGCATATAGAAGAAATAAAAAAGAATCAATCAATAAGGAATAGTGCAATAACTGAGCATAAAAACACTCTTGGGGGAACCAACAGTAAAATAACTGAAGCAGAGGATAGGATAAGTGAGGTGGAAGATACAATGTTGGAAAAAAAATGAGGCAGAGAGAAAAAAATAATTACAGGAATTGAGGAAAACCTCAGAGGCCTCTGGCAAAATGTTAAATGCCCCATCATTCGAATCATAGGAGTCTCAGAAGAAGAAGACAAAAAGAAAGGTCATAAGAAAATACTTGAGGAGATAATAGTTGAAAATTTCCCTAAAATAGGGAAATAATTAGCCATACAAGTCCAAGAAACACAGAAAGTCCCAAACAGGAAAAAACCCAAGGCAAAACACCCCAAGACACATATTAATCAAATTACTAAAGATCAAACACAAAGAACAAATATTAAAAGCAGCAAGGGAAAATCAATTAATAACACACAAGGGGATTCCCATAAGTATAACAGCTGATTTTTCAATAGAAACTCTTGAGGCCAGAAGGGAATGGCAGGACATACTTGAAGTGATGAAAGAGAAAAATCTACAACTCAGATTACTGTACCTAGCAAGGATCTCATTCAAATATGAAGGAGAAAAAAAAAAAGCTTTACAGACAAGCAAAAGCTGAGGGAATTCAGTGCCACCAAACTGCCTCTTCAACAAATGCTAAAGGAAATTCTCTAGACAGAAAACACAGAAAAGGTTTATAAACTCGAACCCAAAACAACAAAGTAAGTGGCAATTGTATCATTCTTATCAATTATTACCTTAAATATAAATGGGTTGAATGTTCCAACCAAAAGACAAAGACTAGCTGAACAGATAAAAAAATAAGACCCCTAAATNACACCGAGGAAACCCGAATTGAAAGAGACACATGTACCCCAATGTTCAATGGTATCATTCTTATCAATTACCTTAAATATAAATGGGTTGAATGTTCCAACCAAAAGATAAAGACTAGCTGAACGGATAAAAAAATAAGACCCCTAATTGTGCTGTCTACAAGAGACCCACCTCAAAACAAGGACACATACAGACGGAAAGTGAAGGGCTGGAAAAAGATATTTCATGCAAATGGTGACCAAAAGAAAGCAAGAGTAGCAATACTCATATCAGATAAAATAGACTTTGAAATAAAGGCCATGAAGAGACAAAGAAAGACACACCATAATGATTAAAGGATCAATCCAATAAAAATATATAATTATAAATATATAGGCATCCAACATAGGAGCACCACAATATGTAAGGCAATGCTAACAAGTATGAAAGGGGAAATTAAGAGTAACACAATAACACAACTCACACATATGGATAGATCAATTAAACAGAAAATTAGCAAGGAAACACAACTTTAAATGATACAATGGACCAGTTAGATCTAATTGATATCTCTCGGACATTTAACCCAAAACAATGAAATTCACCTATTTCTCAAGTGCACACAGAACCCTGTCCAGGATAGATCACATCCTGGGTCATAAATCTACCCTTGGTAAAGTCAAAAAAATTAAAATAATTTCAAGCATCTTTTCTGATCACAATGAAGTAAGATTAGATGTCAACTACAGGGGGAAAAAAGCTATTAAAAATACAAACATATGAAAGTTAAACAATATGATTCTGAATAACCAGCAAATCACAGAAGAAAAAAAATATGCGTAGAAATGAATGAAAATAAAAACACAACAAGCAAAAACCTATGGGATTCAATAAAAGCAGTGCTAAGGGGAAGGTTCATAGCAATACATGCTTACCTCAAGAAACAAGAGAAAAATAAAATAAATAACCTAACTTTACACCTAAAGCAACTAGAAAAAGAAGAAATGAAGAATCTTAGATTTAGTAGAAGGAAAGAAATCATAAAATTAGGGCAGAAATAATTGAAAAAGAAACAAAGGAGACTATAGCAAAAGTCAACAAAATTAAAAGCTGGTTCATTGAGAGGATACATAAAATAGACAAACCATTAGCCAGACTCATCAAGAAAAAAAGGTAGCAGAATCAAATCAATAAAATTAGAAATGAAAATGGCGAAATCACAACAGATAACACAGAAATACAAAGAATAATAAGAGACAACTCTCAGCAACTGTGTGAAAATAAAATGGAAAACTTGGAAGAAATGGACAATTCTTAGAAAAGTATAACCTTCCAAAATTGAGCCAGGAAGAAATAGAAAATCTTAACAGATCCATCACAAGCATAGAAATCAAAAGTGTAATCAAAAATCTTCCAACAACAACAAAAAAATCCCAGGACCAGATGGCTTCACAGGTGAGTTCTACCAAAAATTTAGAGTTAAAACTTATCCTGTTCAAACTCTTCCAGAAGATTTCAGGGGAAAGTAAACTTCCAAACTTATTCTATGAGGCCATCATCACACTAATACCTAAACCAGACAAAGATGCCACCAAAAAAAAAAAAAAGAAAGAAAAGAAAAGAAAACTACAGGCCAAGATCATTGATGAACATAGAAGCAAAAATCCTCAACAAAATTCTAGCAAACAGAATCCAACAATATATTAAAAAGATCATACATCACTCCAGGGATGCATGGATTCTTAAATATTCACCAATTAATGTGATACACTACATTAACAAATTGAAAGGTAAAAANATAGAAGCAAAAATCCTCAACAAAATTCTAGCAAACAGAATCCAACAATATATTAAAAAGATCATACATCACTCCAGGGATGCATGGAGTCTTAAATATTCACCAATCAATGTGATACACTACATTAACAAATTGAAAGGTAAAAACCATATGATTATCCCAATAGATGATGAGAAAGACTTTGACAAAATTCAACATCTATTTATGATTAAAAAAAAAAAAACCTTCAGAAAGCAGGAATAGAAGGAACATACCTCAACATAATAAAAAGCCATATCTGATAAACCCACAACAAACATTATCCTCAATGGTGAAAAATTGCAAACATTTCCCCTAAAGTCAGGAACAAGACAAGGGTGCCCACTCTCACCACTACCATTCTACATAGTTTTGGAAATTTCAGCCACAGCAATCAGAGATGAAAAAGAAATAAAAGAAATCCAGATTGGAAAAGAAGAAATAAAGCTCTTTTTGTTTATAGATGACATGATCCTCTACATAGAAAACCCTAAAGACACCACCAGAAAATTACTAGAGCTAATCAATGAATATAGTAAAGTGGCAGGATATAAAATTAACATATAAAAATCCCTTGTATTCTTATACACTAACAATGAGAAAACAGAAAGAGAAATTAAGGAAACAATCCCATTCATCATTGCAATGAAAAGAATAAAATACTTAGAAGTAAATCTACCTAAAGAAACAAAAGATTTATTTATATAAAACACTGATGAAAGAAATCAAAGATGACATAAATAGATGGAGAAATAAACTGTGTTCATGAATTGGAAGAATCAATACAATGAAAATGAGAACACTATTCAAAGCATTCTATAGATTCAATGCAATCCCTATCAAGCTACTTTCAGAGAACTTGAACAAATAATTTCACAATTTGTATGGAAATACAAAAACCTTGAATACCCAAATAATACTGAGAAAGAAAAATGAAACTGGAAGAATCAACCTGCTTGACTTCAGACCATCATACAAATAGATAGTCATCAAGACAGTATGGTACTGGCGTAAAGACAGAAATACAGATCAATGGAACAAAATAGAAAACCCAGAGATAAATCCACACATCTATGGACACCTTATCTTTGACAAAGGAAGCAAAAATATCCAATGGAGTAAAGACAATCTCTTTAACAACTGGTGCTGGAAAAACTGGTCAACCATTTGTAAAAGAATGAAAGAGTACTTTCTAACACAATACACAAAAATAAACTCAAAATGGATTAAAGATCTAAATATAAGACCAGAAACTATAAAACTCCTAGAGTAAAACATAGGCAAAACACTCTCTGACATAAATCACAGCAGGATCCTCTATGGCCCACCTCCCAGAGTAATGGAAATAAAAGCAAAAATGAACAAATGGGACCTAATTAAACTTGAAATCTTTTGCACAACAAAGGAAACTATAAGCAAGGTGAAAAGACAGCTTTCAGAATGGGAGAAAGTAATAGCAAATGAAGCAACTGACAAAGAATTAATCCTAAAAATATACAAGTAGATCGTGCAGCTCAATTCCAGGAAAGTAAACTGTTGAATCAAGAAATAGGCCAAAGAATTAAACAGACATTTCTCCAAAGAAGACATACCAATGGCTAACAAACACATGAAAGGATGTTCAACATCACTCATTATCAGAGAAATGTAAATCAAAACCACAGTGAATTACCATATCATGGTGGTCAGAATGGCTACTATCAAAATGCCTACAAAAAAATAAATGCTGTAGAGGGTGTGGAAAAAAGGGAACCCTTTTACACTGTTGGGGGGGAAAGCAAACTAGTACAGTCACTATGGAGAATAGTGTGGAGATTCCTTAAAAATCTGAAAATAGAACTGCCATATGACTCAGCAATCCCACTGCTGGGCATACACATCAAGGAAACCAGAATTGAAAGAGACACATGTATCCTCAATGTTCCTCACAGCACTGTTTACAATACATAGGAGATGGAAGCAACCTAGATGTCCATTGGCAGACAAATTGATAAGAAAAGGTTTAGTATATATACACAATGGAATATTATTCAGCTATTAAAAAGAATGCATTTGAATCAGTTCTAATGAGGTGGATGAAACTGTAGCCTATTATACAGAGTGAGTTAAGTCATAAAGAAAAACACCAATACAGTATATTAATGTATATATATGGAATTTAGAAACATGGTAATGATGACTCTATATGCAAGATAATAAAAGAGACACAGATGCAAAGAACAGACTTTTGGACTCTGGGAGAAGGTGAGGGTAGGATGATTTGAGAGAATAGCATGAAACATGTATATTACCATATGTGATATAGATAGCCAGTCCAGGTTCGATGTATGAGACGGGCACTCAGGGCCAGTGAGCTGGGATGACCCTGAGGGATAGGATAGGGAGGGAGGAGGGAGGGAGGTTCAGAATGGGGGACACCCATGGCTGATTCATGTCAATGTATGGCAAAAACCATTACAATGGAGGCTAATTAGCCTCCATTTAAAACAAATATATTATTTAAAAATAAAGAACAAGGAAATATGATGGAAATAATACATTACAAGTGTGTTTGCGCACACACATACACGACACCTGAAAACAGGGAAAACTCTAGAATGGGCTTTGAGTGGGAGCTGTATTTGCTCTGAGGTCATTTGCAGCATGATACAAATGAAGGAGCAGTTAAAGTCAGAGCTTACCATGATGGAGAAACTTAGAGTCAGTGCCTCACAACTATGGATTCCTGGAGATACATAAACCAGCTATAACTTCCCCACCTCTTGACAAAAGGCTATGCATACTGTTCTGTTTTCAGTAAGCAGAACAAATGGAGTGAAAGCACATTTAAGATATTTCTGCATCTTTTTTTTCCCTAAACTTAAATATTTTACTTTCACTTTCACATGGATGGGTTGTGGAGAGAATCTCATTCATGAAATTTATGTTGAGCAAATCCCAACTTGGAGTTTCTTCAGGCATATAGATGTGAAGAAGACAATGTTTCTACTCTAATGTGGATGGTTGTTGTTCAGTCACTCAGTCGTGTTTGTGACTCCATGGACTGCCATATACCAGGCTTCTCCATCCTTCACCATCTCCCAGGGTTTCCTCAAACTCATGTCCATTGAGTTGATGCTATCCAATCATATTCTCTGTTGCCCCTTCCTCCTTCTAACTTCAACCTTTCCCAGCATCAAGGTTTTTTCCATGAGTTGGCTCTTTGCATCAGGTGGCTAAAAGCTTCAGATTTAGCATCAGTCTTTCCAATGAATACTCAGAGTTAACTAGTTTGATTTGCTTGCTGTCCAAGGGACTCTCAAGAGTTTTCTCCAGTACCACAGTTCAAAAGCATCAATTATTCAGTGAATCCTTCAAAATACATTATTTATCAAGGAAAATGAACTATCAATATGAAAGGATAACTAAGGGCACAGCAAAATAATATTCATAGATGGATGATCAAGAAATAGAAAATTAAAAATCAATGGTTAATATAGATCCACCAAAAGTTTAAATATTGGTTTTATCAAATGTTTTACAGTGTTCAAACAAGTTAATGCAACTGGTGATCTCAGCATGGAAATACATTTAATTAAAAATGAAATAGGACAGTTGATAGATGGGTAAATGGAAAATAAAGTATAGAATTTAAGGAAATTAAATAACATCAGTTATATTCTTAATAAATTATAATATTGGATAGATAAGTTTAATGGGAAATGTAAAGACATCTGAACATAGAATTAATAAATTAGGGTATATATCAAAAGATATTGGGCAGAATATAGCTTGAACAGACACAGATATGGAAAACAGAGAAATGGTAAGAAACACAGAGAAAAAAGTAAGACAATCAACAAGGCCTTGATTTGAATCCTATAAAGAGAAGAGATAAAATAGGGCAAAATTATATTTGAAGCAAAAATGACTGAGAGTTTCCCAGAACTTATGAAAGATATCAACTGTATCTTTCAAAGATTTCAAAAGGTCTAGCAAAATTCAAAGCAAAACAAACAAACAAAATATCTAACTCAGCATAACACAGATTATTATGAAAACTGAGGTAAGTTGAAGTAAATCTATTTCCAGGCAACAGAAATCGAAGTAAACTCCACAAAGAATATTCTAAACAGAAACAGAGCATAGCTAAAGGCTTTGATCTAGGGGGGAAGAAAATGATAAGATAATCACTTTACAATCACAGTGAAATAGTAGTGTAAAGTGTAGAGTAGGCCTAGAGGTCAAGGTTTCATCTCCCTTGTTAAGTGGCCTGGATTTATTCCAGAAGCAATGAGAAGACATTGAAGCTTTAGGCTGAAAAGTTATACATAGCTGTGTCTATGTTTTTCAAAAGATTATTCTGACTGTAATGTCAGAAAAAAGCTGTAGAAAGTGAGAGCTGAACACAGAGAGGTGTTAGAAGGTAAACGACAGCCAACCAACCCATAGAAGAAAACCCTATTGCTGCCTTCACATTCAGTAATATGGTTTCATTTCCTTTCTGTAATTTTTGAATATACTCCACTATATTCACGAGTTTTAAAAAACACTGTAGAAGAGTATCTTTATGCTCAATTAATTGTCTTCCTCTTATAATCTAAGATTTCATACACTTTTTGCCTACAATACCAAATTTGCTCAATCTAGCCGAATGTCTCATCCTATGATATTTACCCTCCTAATTTATGCACCCTTACATGATCTTTATTTATTATGTATTCACTTATATTTCTAGTGTGAAGACTTCCAAAAAGGAAAATAAAATTTTTGCAGATTACGCACTCATAAGAAGTTTCTAGATACCTACCTGTGGTTAAAGGAGCTATCAAATACAAACTGCACCCTCATATTCCTAAACGTTGAACAGATCGCACTTATCCCTTGAATGCTGTACATTATCAGATGTGTTACACGCAGAAACACACATACTTATACACACATAATGAAATACAGTATGTGAGAAGAAATTTGAAAATATGATTGAACCAGGTAGGATCTCTTTAATACTTATTGTAGTGCTTGAATTGGAAGAGGAAGGCAGAGTGGACTAATGCTTTTCAAAAAATAAATCATTCAGTGGATTTGCAAGCCATTTTACTTGCTCAGCTCCAGACTGTGTATGCTGTTGTTCAGTCATTAAGTCATGTTTGACTCTTTGCCACTCCATGGACTCCAGCACTACAGGCATCCCTGTCCTTATCTCCTGAACTTTGCTCAAACTCACATCCAATAAATCAGTGATGTTATCCAACCATCTCATTCTCTAACCCTCTCTTCTCCTCTTGCACTCAATCTTTTCAGCATCATGGTTTTTTCCCAATGATTCAGCTCTTCACATCAGGTGACCAAACTATTGGAGCTTCAACTTGAGCATCATTCCTTCCAAAGAATATTAAACGTTGGTTTCCTTTAGGACTGACTGGTTTGAACTCCTGGCAGTGCAAGGGACTCTCAGGAATCTTCCTTGGCACCACAATTCAAAAGCACCAATTTTTCAGCACTCAGCCTTTTCTGTTGTCCAACTCTTACATGCATAGATTACTACTTGAAAAACCATGGCTTTTAACATATGAATCTTTGTTGATATAATGATATCTCTGCTTTTTAATGAACTGTTTAGATTTGTCATAGCTTTTCTTCCAAAGATCAAGCCTCTTTTTTATCTAATGATCTGAGAGAAGTATGTTCAGAACCCAGGGCATATACTTGCACATTTCCTATGATTCCAATCCTGCTGATCATTATGAAGATAATCTTTTTCAATCATGGTTTGATGAAAGCTAGGCAACAAAATATTTTATTATTTATAAAGAAGCACCAATTTCACCCCACTAAAAATCTAGACCAGTTGAAATGCTGAATGAATTTTAAGGTGTGAGATGATAGACCTCATTATAGCATGGGGCCATTTTCAGTAATAGAAACTAGATAATCTCATTAAAACACTCAGCATTTAAAAAGAAATCAGTGAATCAACATTTCAAATAGAAAGCAGTATTATGAGTATAAAGAGTACAAACAGATATGAGCCCTGTAATGTGTGAATTGACATAGGTGTTTGGTTTCTTATTCCAGTTCTGCTTTCAACTGCAGCTATGGTAAACCATTTCTGGGAGGCTGTTGTTTTTCGATCACTTAGTCATGTCCAACTCTTGTGATACCATGGACTGCAGCTAGCCAGGCTTCCCTATCCATCACCATCTCCTGGAGCTTCCTCATGTCCCTTGAGTCAGTGATGGCATCCAATCATCTCATCTTCTGTCATCTACTTCTCCTCCTATCTTCCCAGCATCAGGGTCTTTTTGAATGTTAGCTCTTTGCATTAGGTGCCCAAAGTACTGGAGCTTCAGCTTCAGCATCTGTCCTTTCAAATGAATATTCAGGGTTGATATTCTTTAGGATTGAGTGGTTTGACCTCCTTACAGTCCAAGGGACTCTGAAGAGTCTTCTACAACACCGCAGTTAAAAAGCATCAATTCTTTGGTGCTCAGCTTTCTTTAATGGTCCAACTCTGACATCAATACATGACCACTGGAAAAACCATAGCTTCGATTATATGGACTATTGGCAAAATAATGTTTCTGCTTTTTAATATGCTGTCTAGATTTGTCATAGCTTTTCTTAGAAGGAGGAAGTGTCTGTTAGTTTCATGGCTACAGTCACTGTCTTCAGTGATTTTGGAGCCCAAGAAAATAAAATCTGCTGTTATTTCCACTTTTTCTTCATCTATCTACCATGAAGTGATGGGATTGGATGCCATAATCTTAGGGTTTTTTTTTTTTTTTTGTGAAGGGAATATACTATGCACAGGCCTGTACTATAATTAAGTCTTCTTTGAAAAATAAGAATTACTTTCTCATCAACCCCAGGTGAAGGGCTGGGAGCAGTAAAAAATACATTGTGGAAAGACATCTTGAAAGTAAGATGTTGAAGTACTGATGTGACTGATGAAAAATCATTAGTAACTATTCAGGTAATCAGAGCCTTGAGGGAGTTGCTGAGAAAGGACATCACTAGCCAAAAGATTGAACAAAGTCATGAAAGGCCTGAAGGTTTGGCACTGAGAACTGTGCATTGTATATCTTCATCCTTGATCTGAGATTGCAAAGTACAGATATCTCTAGATCACGAATGAGGAAGTAGAAGTTAACAATAAAAAGCATGCGAGGATTAGGATCTGTGCTTTTGGCTGCAAATGGCATCAGCCCCTGATTGCCACTTTATTTCTGAGTCTTCTTTTTCTTTATTCTTCTGCAGTACCACTCCCTCGGGTTGGTCCATTGTTGGGATGGTTCTGACATTTTGAAGGTTGAGTTTTAAGTTAGCTTTTTCACTCTCCTGTTTCACCTTCATTAAGACACTCTTTAGTTCTTCACTTTCTGCCATTTGAGTGGTATCATTTGCATATCTGGGATTTCCCCTGGTAGCCCAGAAGTAAGGAATCTATATGCAGTTCAGGAACCACAGGAGACATAGTCTCAATCCCTGAGTTGGTAAGATTCCCTAGAGGAGGACATGGCAACCCACTCCAGAATTCTTGTCAAGAGAATCCCATGGCCAGAGGAAGCTGGCAGCCTAGTCCACAGGGTTGAAAATAATTGGGTATGAACAAAGCAACTTACCACATCTGCATATGTGAAATTCTTGATATTTCTCTCAGAAATCTTGCTTGCAGCTTGTGATTCATCCAGCCTGGCATTTTGAATGACATACTCTGCATATACGTTAAACACACAGGGTGACAATATATAGCCTTGACATATTCCTTTCCCAATTTTGAACCAGTCTGTTGCTCCATGTCCAGTTCTAACTGTTGCTTCTTGATCTGCATCCAAGTTTCTCAGAAGACAAGTCAAAGTGGTCTGGTATTCTCATCTCTTTAAGAATTTCCATAATTTATTGTGATCCACACCATTAAAGGCAATAAAGCATCATTATATAGTTTTCTGGAATTCCCTTGCTTCTATGATCCAACGTACACTGGCAATTTGGTTTCTGGTTCCTCTGCCTTTTCTAAATCCAGCTTGTACATCTGGAATTTCTTGGTTCACATACTGTTAAAATGTAGCTTGAAGGAAATTGAGCATTATCTTGCTAGTATGGGAAATGAGCACCACAGTATGGTAGTTTGTATATTCTTTGACATTGTCTTTCTTTGGCATTGGAACAAAAACTTATCTCCTTCAGTTCTGTGGCCACTGCTTAGTTTTCCCAGTTTGCTGGTATATTAATTGTAGGACTTTAACAACATCAACTGTTAGGATTTTAAATAGCTCAGCTGGAATTCCATCACTTCTGCTAGCTTTGTTAGTAGTAATGCTTCCCAAGACACACTTGACTACACATTCCAGAATATCTGGCTCTAGGTGAGTGACAACACCATGGTGGTTATCCAGGTCATTAAGACCTTTTTTTGTATATTTTTTCTGTGTATTCTTGCTACCTCTTCTGTTTCTATTAGTTCCTTGCAATTCTGTCTTTTATTGTGCCCATCTTTGCATGAAATTTTCCTTTGATATTTCCAATTTTCTTGCAGAGATCTATAGTCTTTCCCACTCTATTTGATTGTTTTCTTTCATTTCTTTGCATTGTTCACATAAGAACTTACCTTAAGGCATTTTTGTTTCTCCTTGCCTTTTTTTTTTCCCTAGAGCTTTGCATTTAGTTGGGTATATCTTTCCCTTTCTCCTTTGCCTTTTGCTTCTATTCTTTTCTCAGCTACTTGTAAGGCATCCTCAGACAACCATTTCTCCTTCACACAAACTCTGTTTGTAGAATGAAATAATTTTGCATCAGGGAAGGGTATTTAGCATGGTTGCCTGGACAGAGAAAGATGTCAGGTAAGTTAAGTGGCTGAGCTCTAAAAGGGGGGGAAGAGAAATGCAATCTGAACACCAATCAACAATAATATAAAGTGATTTAAAAATAACTGCAACTATTTCAGATTGCCCACATACAGTTACCAAAGATGATTTGGAATCCTCTTGGGATGCTAATAAAATGTAGGTGTGCCAGAGAAGTAAAAAGTTTGATAAGCCCTTCATAATTGATATAGTCATTACAGAAAGAGAGGAACTCAATCAACTAAGTCATTGCCTTTCTCAAATCAAGAATTGCCAATCATGAAAACTCCATTCCTCTAAGGAAAAGAAAAAAAAGGAAAGAAAAGTCTTATTGAATAGCCTGGACAATCTACATATTAGCATATTTATATATATACATGGTATAATATGAAGTCTCTTGCCTCCAAATTATTTTTGATACCTAGATACATGCTAACAGTAGAAATATGGTGTGTACCACATAAGTTAAAATTGAATAGTAAGTAAATAAAAAGCAAAAAGGAACAAATTAGATTCATTTTAATAATATATTTTATTTAACCTTGTCAATAAAATAGTATTTCAACAAATATAACTATAAAAACTTAATGAAATATTTAATATTATTTTTACTAATTTTATGAAACTTAGTGCATTACTTTACTGTCATGACACATGTCAGGTAGAAGTATCCATATTTTAAGTACTCAAATATACCTAAGTAGTTAGTGGCTGCCATCTTGAACTGTGCAGATATAAGTGGTCAAACATGAAAAGTACATCTACTGTGAAATCACTTAATCAAAACCTATCTACTTAATCATGTACATGTCTGATGTTTCCTTATGTAGAAAAAATTCATTCCATTAAATCAAGATGAATGAAAATATGTAGGAGTCAGAGAGATTTTTAAGTGACTAGACTGTGCTTTGTTCTGCTTTGTTCTTCCAGAAGGTTTGTTGCTGCTACACTGGGGGATTTAAATTTTAGATTCATTTAGAGGAAGGCAGGAACAGCCTGATCTTGTTGGTTTGTTTTTGTGTTTGGATTGACATATAAGTGACTTACAGCATTGTGCCAGTTTCAGGTGTGTAACACACTGATTCAATATTTCTGTGCATTACAAAATGATTACTACAATGTCATCTTACCATCTGTCACCATGCACAGTTATTACAATATTATTGACTATATTCCTTATGCTACACATTACATCTCTGCAGCATTTGATGACTACAAGTTTGTATCTTTTAATCCTCTTCACCTATTTTGCCCACGTCCACATGCCCACCCCTTCTGGTAAACACCTGTTAGATTTCCGCATCTGCGTCTTTCCGCTTTATGTTTGCTCCTTTGTTTTGTTTGTTAGATTCTATATAGAAGAAGTTAAATACGGCAATATTTGTCTTTTTCTTTCTGATATATTTCACTTAGCATAATAGCTCAGGTTCATCCATTTTGTCACAAATGGCTAGATTCATTCCTTCTTTTTTAATTTTTTTTAATTTTACTTTATTTTACTTTACAATACTGTATTGGTTTTGCCATACATCAACATGAATCCGTGTTCCCAATCCTGACCCCCCTTCCACCTCCCTCCCCATGCCATCTCTCTGGGTCATCCCAGTGCACCAGCCCCAAGCATCCCGTATCCTGCATCAAACCTTCTTATACCTGAGTAATATTCCATTGCATGTACACTAGATACCCGAAAAACAGATTTGTTGAGTAGGCCCACTCATATGAAAATTTTTTCATTAAATATTTACTTACAAAGAACAAAATGGCAGAGGAGTAGGTGGACCTGGAGTACATCTCTCTCCGTGGATACATCAGGAATACACCTCAGATACAGAAGTGCTTGCAGAACACCAACTGACAGTGGACAGGAGGACCTGGCCAGTGGAATAGAATATATAGAATCCCACAAAACTCGGTAGGATGAAGGAACTTGGGGGAAAAACAGGAGTGTTAGCACTGGACCTGCCCTCAGTGGGAGAACTGAAGCAGGAGTCCGATCCTCACATGGGGGCAATTGTCTGAGTGGGAGGAGAAATATTTAAGGCTGAGAGTGAAAGAACTGATCAGTGGCAGCCTAAATGGAATGAGAATCAGACAGTCCTTGTCGTAGACAGGGACGCAGAGTTTGGGGATTGTGGAGCGATGCCAGGGTGAGGGCTGCTGTTAATTGAGGAGAGACTGATTAAGGGGATATGAGGGAGGAGACTGTGGTGGGAAATGCCTGTGGAGGAAAGCCAGGAAGCCATGGAAGTAAGGTGATACTGCTGAGGGAATGGAGCATAGGGAATGGAGCCAGTACCACAGCCTCTCTCTCTCCCCAGGCTAGCATTGGCAGCTGAACAATAGAGAGGCTGGCCCATCAACTGCTTGACACACTGATCTACACAGTAGTACCCTACCCAGTGGGCGCCTTTATGTGCCTGATGGGCCAAACAGTATAGAAGGACACCAGGCAAGATAGCCCTCTAAGTGCCTGAAGGGGCGGAGCTACAAAGAAAGACTAGCTAACCCTAACCCTAACCCAGCTACAAGACACTCGACAAAAGACTCTGAAAGGGCCATAACTCCTGCAGCAGAGGCAGCCTGTGTTCCTGGACACTTGGCACCACCAGGGTCCCCACAAGCCAAGCAGCAGCATTACCTTCATGCTCGACTCTCACTGGGACAGAACTGCCACGGGCAAGAAATCTTGCTTCTGTGTGCCCAGAGTCACTTCTGAAGTGTCCCTGTAGTGTCTTGGCTCTTTGTGTCCTTGTAGACTATGGCCTCCCAGGCTTCTCTTTCCAGGCAAGAATGCTAGAGCCTATTGGCCAATCAGTACTGGTTGCCATATCCTTTTAGGGCACTATATTTCCTGCTAAGTGAGTCACCAACTCCCCTGAGTACCTGGTACTGGCAGAACACCTGCAAGTGAAGCAGCTGCACCACCTCCACAATTGGCCTTCAGAGGGGCAAACCCAAGTATTCCCAGGCAGTCTCAGGAGCAAACGCCAATAGACCATCCACACACAGAGGTGGAAATAAAACCACAATTGAAGCCCAGGGACAGTGTGGCTAAGGAAGAAGACGCAAACCTTCAACCAGCTGCACAGTTCAATTCAGTTCAGTCGCTTAGTCTTGTCTGACTCTTTGCAACTACATGAACTGCAGCATGCCAGGTCTCCCTGTCCATCACCAACACCCAGAGTTCACGCAAACTCACATCCATCGAGTCAGTGATGCCATCCAGCCATCTCATCCTCTGTTGCCCCTTCTCCTCCTGCCCCAATCCCTCCCAGCTTCAGAGTTTTTTTTTTTTTTTTTTCCAATGAGTCAACTCTTCACATGAGGTGGCCAAAGTACTGGAGTTTCAGCCCTAGCATCATTCCTTCCAAAGAACACCAAGGACTGATTTCCTTTAGAATGGACTGGTTGGATCTCCTTGCAGTCCAAGGGCCTCTCAAGAGTCTACTCCAACACCACAGATTAAAAGCATAAATTGTTCGGTGCTCAGCTTTCTTTACAGTCCAGATCTCACATCCATACATGACTACTGGAAAAACCATAGCTTTAACTAGATGAACATTTTTTGGCAAAGTAATGTCTCTGATTTTGAATATGCTCTCTAAGTTGGTCATAACTCTCATTCCAAGGAGTAAGCGTCTCTTAATTTCATGACTGCAATCACCATTTTCAGTGATTTTGGAGCCCCCCCAAAATAAAGTCTGACACTGTTTCCACTGTTTCCCCATCTATTTCCCATGAAGTGATGGGACCAGATGCTATGATCTTCGTTTTCTGAATGTTGAGCTTTAAGCCAACTTTGTCACTCTCCTCTTTCACTTTCATCAAGAGGCTTTTTAGTTCCTCTTCACTTTCTGCAATGAGGGTGATGTCATCTGCATATCTGAGGTCACTAATATTTTCCCAGGAATCTTCAGTCCAGCTGTGCTTCTTCCAGCCAAGCAGTTCTCATGATGTACTCTGCATATAAGTTAAATAAGTAGGGTGACAATATACAGTCTTGACGTACTTCTCTTCCTATTTGGAACCAGTCTGTTTTCCTATGTCCAGTTCTAACTGTTGCTCCCTGACCTGCATATAGGTTTCTCAAGAGGCAGGTCAAGTGGTCTGGCATTCACATCTCTGTCAGAATTTTCCAGTTTATTGTGATCCACACAGTCAAAGGGTTTGGCATAGTCAATAAAGCAGAAATAGATGTTTTTCTGGAACTCTCTTGCTTTTTCATGATTCATTGGATGTTGGCAATTTAATGTCTGTTTCCTCTGCCTTTTCTAAAATCAGCTTGAACATCTGGAAGTTCATGGTTCACGTATTGCTGAAGCCTGGCTTGAAGAATTTTGAGCATTACTTTACTAGCATGTGAGATGAGTGCAATTGTGCAGTAGTCTGAGCATTCTTTGGCATTGCCTTTCTTTAGGATTGGAATGAAAACTGACCTTTTGCAGTCCTGTGGCCCCTGCTGAGTTTTCCAAATTTGCTGTCATACTGAGTGCGCACTTTCTCAGCATCATCTTTCAGGGTTTGAAATAGCTCAACTGGAATTCCATCACCTCCACTAGCTTTGTTCATAGTGATGCTTTCTAAGGCTCACTTGACTTCACATTCCAAGATGTCTGGCTCTAGCTGATAGATCACACCATTATGATAATCTTGGTCATGAAGATCTTTTCTGTACAGTTCTTTTGTGTATTCTTGCCACCTCTTAATATCTTCTGCTTCTGTTAGGTCCATACCATTTCTGTCCTTTATCGAGCCCATCTTTGCATGAAATGTTCCCTTGTTATCTCCAATTTCTTTAAGAGATCTCTAGTCTTTCCCATTCTGTTTTTTCCTCTATTTCTTTGCATTGATTGCTGAGGAAGTCTTTCTTATCTCTTCTTGCTATTCTTTGGAACTCTGCATTCAGATGCTTATATTTTTATTTTTCTCCTTTTCTTTTTGCTTCTCTTCTTTTCACAGCTATTTGTAAGGCCTCCCCAGACAGCCACTTTGTTTTTTTGCATTTCTTTTCCATGGGGATGGTCTTGGTCCCTGTCTCCTATACAATGTCATGAACCTCTGTCCACAGTTCATCAGGCACTCTATCTATCAGATCTAGGCACTATAGATAGATCTATCTATCTATCTAAGTAGGCACTCTATCTATCACTTCAACTGTATAATCATAAAGGATTTGATTTAGGTCATAACTAAATGGTCTAGTGGTTTTCCCTACTTTTTTCAATTTCAGTCTGAATTTGGCAGTAAGGATTTCATGATCTGAGCTAGTCACTTACTGGTCTTGTTTTTGCTGACTGTATAGAACTTCTCCATCTTTGGCTGCAAGGAATATAATCAATCTGATTTTGTTTTTGACCATCTGGTGATGTCCATGTGTAGATTCTTCTCTTGTGTTGTTGAAAGAGGGTTAAATCCACAGGATCAACTAGGCAGACTCTGTGTCTATATAGAAGGTCATTGAGAGTTCCCATAAAAGAAAATACACTAGTTCTGATAGCTGTGAACATTGGAGGCAAGTACGCTTAGGAGAAGGATGAGATTATAATCTGAGATGCCCCCACAGCAGATCCAAAGTTTGGCACAGTGTTGGAGGTCATCCTAGGGTGACTGTGACTCCCAGTGAGGGAAAGGACTCTGACACAAGAAACATATTTATTATTCTTATGTTTTGACTTGTTCTCTATATTCTTTTGTATTTTTTTTCTTTTCTTTACTTTCCTGCCTCCCCTCCCCCCACTGCCCACGTTGTAGTTGTCAATTTTATTGGTAGTATGAAATGTAATTAAGATTTGGAGCTCTTTTTTTTTTTTTTTCCTCAGTCACATTTTTATTGTTGTTGTAAACATCTGCCTTTATGCTGGGGTTTCTCAGTTTTATTGCTTTTAATTTATTATTATTTTTATACATTTATTCCTTTGATTTTCTTACTATTGTTTCCCCCTGCAATTTATCTTGATTGTATATAAAAGTTCCTTATCTATGTCTATTTAACTTTGCTTATCTATTCTTTCTTTCTTTCCTTTCCTTTCAGAATATTCATTAGTTTCATTTTCATTGCTTTATTCCCCAACTGACACCTTGCATCAGTTTTGTTTTCCAGTTTGAGCTTTAGTTAGTATTTTTTCTGGTAGATATAATTTTTTGGTTTCCTGTTCACTGGGTCAGTCTATTGTACTTTATCTTTGTTGGACTGTTTTGTCTTTGCTCATGGATGTATATGTATATGTGTACATTCCATTATTTTAATTATTATTTGCCTGATTTTATAACTGCCATTTGTCTAGGGTTCATCTTTGGTTTCTCATTTTTGGGTACTTGTTTTAATCTCAGTTAATGCCATAACAAACACTTGTGGAATCTTCATTCCTGACCAAAGCTCAAGCCCTGAGCCTTTGGAATGGCAGCACTGATTCCAAGACCCTAGACTACCAGTTAACTCTAGGGAGTATTGCACAATAAGTTAAAAAGAAATTATGAAAAAGCAGAGAAATGCTACACAAATGAAGGAACAAACTAGAAACATAAAAGCCCAAATAAATGAAGAGGAAATAGACAAACTACCTGAAAAATAAATCAGAATAATTATAGTAAAGTTGATCAAAAACCTTGAAAATAAAATGAAGAAAATACAAGATTAAATTAACAAAGACCTAGAAGAATTAAAGAATAAACATACAAACAACACAATTACTGAAATTAATACTCTAGAAGGAATCAATAGCAGAATATCTGAAGCAGAAGAGTGAATCAGTGAGCTGGGAGATAAAATGATCGAAACAACTTCTGAAGAGCAGAATAAAGTAAAAAGAATGAAAAGAACTAAGGACAGTCTCAGAGACATCTGGGACAATATAAAATGCACCAACATTCGAATTATAGGGGTCTCAGAAGAAGAAAAGAAAAAGAAAGTGTATGAGACGATTTTTCAAGAGATTATAGTTGAAAATTTCTCCAACATGGAAAAGGAAATATTCAATCAAGTACAAGAGGCACAAAGAGTCCCATACAGGAAAAACTCAAGGAGAAACATTCCAAGGCCTATACTAATCAGACTAACAAAGACTAAACACAAAGAAAGAATATTAAAAGCAGCAAGGGAGAGGCAACAAGTAACATACAAAGGAAATTCCATACACTTAAGAGCTAATCTTTCAGCATAAACTCTGCAGGCCGGAAGGGAATGCCAGGATATATTTAAAGTATTAAAAGGGAAAAGTCTACAACCAAGATCTCATTCAAAATTGATAGAGAAATAAAAAGCTTTTCAGACAAGCAAAAGTTAAGAGAATTCAGGAACAACCAACCAGCTTTACAACAAATGTTAAAGGGACTTACATAATCAAGAAATACAAGAGAGAGAGAGAGAGAGAGAGAGAAATAAAAAAAGATCTACAGAATCAACCCCAAACAATTAAGAAAATGTCAACAGGAGCATATATGTCAATGATTACTTGAAATGTAAGTGGTTNATTGTATTCATTCATCTGTTGATAAACATTTGAGTTTCTCCACCTTTGGCTATCATGTAATTTCTACTAATATGGACATCGTGCTTGTGCAAGTGTTTAAATTCTCATTTTAATTATTTTTTGCTTATACTTGAGTGGAATTACTGCATTATATAATTTCATGTTTAACTTTATGAAGGACTGCCAAACAATTTCCACAGTGGCTGAACCTTTTTCTATTCCTGTTTTGGTCACCTGATATGAAGACCTGACTNTATTGTATTCATTCATCTGTTGATAAACATTTGAGTTTCTCCACCTTTGGCTATCATGTAATTTCTACTAATATGGACATTGTGCTTGTGCAAGTGTTTAAATTCTCATTTTAATTATTTTTTGCTTACACTTGAGTGGAATTACTGCATTATATAATTTCATGTTTAACTTTATGAAGGACTGTCAAACAATTTCCACAGTGGCTGAACCTTTTTCTATTCCTGCTTTGGTCACCTGATATGAAGACCTGACTCATTGGAAAAGACCCTGATGCTGGGAAAGATTGAAGGCAGGACAAGGGGATGACAGAGGATGAGATGGTTGGATGGCATCACCTACTTAATGTATATGAGTTTGAGCAAGCTCTGGGAGATGGTGAAGAACAGAGAAGCCTGGTGTGCTGCAGTCCATGGTGTCACAAATAGTCAGACATGACTGAGCAATTAAACCATGACCAGCAAATATGAGTCATGGATTTCCCAATTTCTCTGCATTCTTATCAACAATGCTAATGATCCACTGTCTTGAAATGTATCCTAGTAAAATGTGCAGTGGTATCACAATATGGTTTGTTTTGTTTTTTTCCTCATTACTAAAGATGTAGTACAACGTTCGATGTTCTTGTTGGTTATTTGTGTATCTTCTTTGGAGACATATATCAGGTTTTAAAAGGAGCACAATACCTCTGGTACCCATACCATATTAGTCTTGATGAAGTTCTGCTGTGGTTAACACAATCTCAAATGTTTATACCTTAACATTAAGATGTTAAGTAATTTAAAAATGTCACTTGTAATATCTTACAACATGAATTATATCCATCTACTAAGATGGCTTCGGAGAAGGCAATGGCAACCCACTCCAGTACTCTTGCCTGGAAAATCCCATGGACAGAAAGCCTGGTGAGCTGCTGTCCATGGGGTTGCACAGAGTTGGGCACGACTCAAGTGACTTAGCAGCAGCAGCAGCAGCAGCAAGATGGCTTCTTTGTGAAAAAAGTAAGAAAGCAGTGCCGTTAGAAGTGTAACATTATGTGTAATTGTGTAATATTGGTTGGTTTCGACGTTTTTCCCAAGTTATCATACATGTTACACACAAATATAAACTCTGCAGAGTGTTCAATTTGCAAATAGAAATAATAAAATAAACTAGGAGAAGTATAATAATTCAGGGTCTGTAAAAAAGGAAAATGTCTACAATTTCAAGAGCATACATATGAAATATTTTCTGAGAAAGACAGACCCCCAGTAAACATGAGACTGGAGGTTTGTATCTGGTAATGACTTAGAGTGTAGATTCAGGCATTGACTTTCACTCAGTCTTTTTGGTAATATGAACCTCAAGATGGTACCATTTAGGCAAGATAAAGCCTTGTGGGTCAAATATGGGTAAAAGAAAGTTAACATAGTGGCTTTGCTGGTGGTGGTTTAGTTGCTAAGTTGTGTCTGACTCTTGCAGTCCCATGGACTGTAGCCTGCCAGGCTCCTCTGTCCATGGGATTCTCCAGGCAAGGATACAGGAGTGGGTTGCCATTTCCTTCTCCAGGGGATCTTCCTGACCCAAGAATTGAACCCGGGTCTCCTGCATTGCAGGCTGATTCTTAAACTGGCTTTAAGAGTTGTGAATTAAAATAAACCAAGGTTGCATTTATCAGTATATAAATTTCTTGAAAAGGCAAAAAGAAGAAAGTCCAATGTTGTTTTTTTTTTTCACTTTCTTTTTTCTTTGCTTTCTTTTGTAAAGCAAATTTAACTTAAAAAAAATAATGAATATGGTATAAGAAATTCTTTGACATTTTAAGCCTAACAAAGACTCTTGGGTCTACAATCTATAATTAGCAAATGAGTTGAAAAAGCTTGAAACTCCCAATGAGGGTAAATACATTTATGCCCTTTTCAGATGTGAATAAGGAGGAAAGAGGAAAAGAAAGAACTCTCAAAAAGTGGAATAAGAGGTTACAGAGAGTACAAGATAAGAGAGATTTCCAAAAGTGGAGATACTGTGATGATCAGCCAATATCTTCATCCTCTAAGTGGTGCCCACAAATATTTTTCAGAATTTCTACAATCTCCCACTTCTCTCTTGTTAATTGTGTGTTGAGGGTGGAGTATAACGTTTCCTAACACTTGTCTTTTTGCTGTCTAATTATTTGGACCATATTTAACTTGATGAAGTTGCCTTCATAACAGCCAAAGTTCCTGAACTTTGAGCTGTATGTAAAGATTGGATTGGACTTTCTACTGTCTTCCTCTGGGGAGCTGTTTCCTGATGGTTTAAACAAGTGTAGACTAATTACACAAACTCTTTGTGACACTTGCCTTTCAAAGGTGGAGCTTAATTCACTTCTTGTTGAGCATGGACTTGAGTTAGTGGTTCACCTCTACTTTGATGGGACTGATGCTCTGTCATGTCCAAGACTAAGTCATAAGAAGCTTTGTGTCTTTCCATTTGTTTCTCCTAGGTGACTTCCACTGGGGAAAAACTGCTAAGCCACAAGGACATTCACAGCCCTGTGAGAAATCCAGGTAACCACCGTGTGGCTTAAGTATTCAGATGACTTGTAGACCCAGGCACCAAGATGACTGAATTCCCATCAGAGACTCAGAGCCATAACCACCAGAAAAACTTCTTTTGACCCTCAGATAGTGGGTGAAATATGTGTTTGCTGCTTTAAAGCTGCTAGATTTGGGGGCTGTTTGCTACANGGCAAAATCCACATAATAAAGTTTACCAATTGAGTGGCATTGATTATGTTTACAATGTTTTGCTATCACTACCTCTGTCTATTTCAAAACCATTTTCATCATCCCAAAAGGAATCCCTGTATTCATTACTGGGTCCCTCTCTCTTCTTCTCTCCTCATCCCTGGCAACTGCTAATCTACCCTCTGTGAATATAGATGTGCATGGTAAGGACATTTAACATGAGTGGAATCATATAATGTGCCTTTTGTCACTGACTTCTTTCATTTAGCATAATTTTTTTTCAAGTTTCATAGCATGTATTAGAAAACCACTGCATTTTACAGCTGAAAAATATTCCATTGTTTTTATATACCACAATTATTGTATTCATTCATCTGTTGATAAACATTTGAGTTTCTCCACCTTTGGCTATCATGTAATTTCTACTAATATGGACATCGTGCTTGTGCAAGTGTTTAAATTCTCATTTTAATTATTTTTTGCTTATACTTGAGTGGAATTACTGCATTATATAATTTCATGTTTAACTTTATGAAGGACTGCCAAACAATTTCCACAGTGGCTGAACCTTTTTCTATTCCTGTTTTGGTCACCTGATATGAAGACCTGACTCATTGGAAAAGACCCTGATGCTGGGAAAGATTGAAGGCAGGACAAGGGTATGACAGAGGATGAGATGGTTGGATGGCATCACCTACTTAATGTATATGAGTTTGAGCAAGCTCTGGGAGATGGTGAAGAACAGAGAAGCCTGGTGTGCTGCAGTCCATGGTGTCACAAATAGTCAGACATGACTGAGCAATTAAACCATGACCAGCAAATATGAGTCATGGATTTCCCAATTTCTCTGCATTCTTATCAACAATGCTAATGATCCACTGTCTTGAAATGTATCCTAGTAAAATGTGCAGTGGTATCACAATATGGTTTGTTTTGTTTTTTTCCTCATTACTAAAGATGTAGTACAACGTTCGATGTTCTTGTTGGTTATTTGTGTATCTTCTTTGGAGACATATATCAGGTTTTAAAAGGAGCACAATACCTCTGGTACCCATACCATATTAGTCTTGATGAAGTTCTGCTGTGGTTAACACAATCTCAAATGTTTAGACCTTAACATTAAGATGTTAAGTAATTTAAAAATGTCACTTGTAATATCTTACAACATGAATTATATCCATCTACTAAGATGGCTTCGGAGAAGGCAATGGCAACCCACTCCAGTACTCTTGCCTGGAAAATCCCATGGACAGAAAGCCTGGTGAGCTGCTGTCCATGGGGTTGCACAGAGTTGGGCACGACTCAAGTGACTTAGCAGCAGCAGCAGCAGCAGCAAGATGGCTTCTTTGTGAAAAAAGTAAGAAAGCAGTGCCGTTAGAAGTGTAACATTATGTGTAATTGTGTAATATTGGTTGGTTTCGACGTTTTTCCCAAGTTATCATACATGTTACACACAAATATAAACTCTGCAGAGTGTTCAATTTGCAAATAGAAATAATAAAATAAACTAGGAGAAGTATAATAATTCAGGGTCTGTAAAAAAGGAAAATGTCTACAATTTCAAGAGCATACATATGAAATATTTTCTGAGAAAGACAGACCCCCAGTAAACATGAGACTGGAGGTTTGTATCTGGTAATGACTTAGAGTGTAGATTCAGGCATTGACTTTCACTCAGTCTTTTTGGTAATATGAACCTCAAGATGGTCCCATTTAGGTAAGATAAAGCCTTGTGGGTCGAATATGGGTAAAAGAAAGTTAACATAGTGGCTTTGCTGGTGGTGGTTTAGTTGCTAAGTTGTATCTGACTCTTGCAGTCCCATGGACTGTAGCCTGCCAGGCTCCTCTGTCCATGGGATTCTCCAGGCAAGGATACAGGAGTGGGTTGCCATTTCCTTCTCCAGGGGATCTTCCTGACCCAAGAATTGAACCCGGGTCTCCTGCATTGCAGGCTGATTCTTAAACTGGCTTTAAGAGTTGTGAATTAAAATAAACCAAGGTTGCATTTATCAGTATATAAATTTCTTGAAAAGGCAAAAAGAAGAAAGTCCAATGTTGTTTTTTTTTTTCACTTTCTTTTTTCTTTGCTTTCTTTTGTAAAGCAAATTTAACTTAAAAAAAATAATGAATATGGTATAAGAAATTCTTTGACATTTTAAGCCTAACAAAGACTCTTGGGTCTACAATCTATAATTAGCAAATGAGTTGAAAAAGCTTGAAACTCCCAATGAGGGTAAATACATTTATGCCCTTTTCAGATGTGAATAAGGAGGAAAGAGGAAAAGAAAGAACTCTCAAAAAGTGGAATAAGAGGTTACAGAGAGTACAAGATAAGAGAGATTTCCAAAAGTGGAGATACTGTGATGATCAGCCAATATCTTCATCCTCTAAGTGGTGCCCACAAATATTTTTCAGAATTTCTACAATCTCCCACTTCTCTCTTGTTAATTGTGTGTTGAGGGTGGAGTATAACGTTTCCTAACACTTGTCTTTTTGCTGTCTAATTATTTGGACCATATTTAACTTGATGAAGTTGCCTTCATAACAGCCAAAGTTCCTGAACTTTGAGCTGTATGTAAAGATTGGATTGGACTTTCTACTGTCTTCCTCTGGGGAGCTGTTTCCTGATGGTTTAAACAAGTGTAGACTAATTACACAAACTCTTTGTGACACTTGCCTTTCAAAGGTGGAGCTTAATTCACTTCTTGTTGAGCATGGACTTGAGTTAGTGGTTCACCTCTACTTTGATGGGACTGATGCTCTGTCATGTCCAAGACTAAGTCATAAGAAGCTTTGTGTCTTTCCATTTGTTTCTCCTAGGTGACTTCCACTGGGGAAAAACTGCTAAGCCACAAGGACATTCACAGCCCTGTGAGAAATCCAGGTAACCACCGTGTGGCTTAAGTATTCAGATGACTTGTAGACCCAGGCACCAAGATGACTGAATTCCCATCAGAGACTCAGAGCCATAACCACCAGAAAAACTTCTTTTGACCCTCAGATAGTGGGTGAAATATGTGTTTGCTGCTTTAAAGCTGCTAGATTTGGGGGCTGTTTGCTACATGCTAATGGGAAACTAACACAAGTTGCCTGTGCTCTGTTCAAGAATAAGAGATTAAAAGGGGCCCTTGAAAGGTTATATCTGGGTGGAAACACACAAGAAACAGTATGAGTTTTTAAATAACTCTACCCTTTACATGGTTATCTTGATAGCCCAGATATTGAGACAGTGCCACATGTGGTGGAATTAGTCAGACTCTTTGAGTCAAGAAAGACTCCTGCACCTGCAGTGGGCTGCAGGCGATAAGTGTTCTCATTTTTTTCTTTCTTTTTCTTAATTAAAGTTTTGAGATTTCACCTTTCGTTTGTTATCACAGACAGCTTACAGAGTTTAACATAACATAGATATCCTACTCTAGTGAAAATGGAAACCAGGCCACTGTCAGACCTGAGTGAACTCAACGTTGAGAAAAAATCATGTGGTCCCCAAACAGCGTCTGTGAAGCCCAGAGCCTGGGCTTGCTATCCTCCCAGTTGGAAATTTTGTCAGAGAGGCTGTTCTCTAAGGGAAACAGGCTTTTTATTTGCTTGCAGTTAGGTTAGGTTCATTTGCTCAGTTTGTCAGTGTTTGACTCTTGGTGACCCAATGAATTGCAGCAAGCCAGGCCTCCCTGTCCGTCACCAACTGCCAGAGTTCACCCAAACTCATGTGCATCCAGTCAGTGATGCCATCCAGCCATCACATACTCTGTCATCCCCTTCTCCTCCAGCCTTCAGTCTTTCCCAGGATCAGGGTCTTTTCCAGTGAGTCAACTCTTCGCATGAGATGGCCAAAGTATTGGAGTTTCAGCTTTAGCATCAGTCCTTCCAATGAGCACCCAGGACTGATCTCCTTTAGGATGGACTGGTTAGATTTCTTTGCTTTACATAGCTACAATTTTTTCTTGCAGTGAGAACTTTCAAGATATACTCTATTAGCAACTTTCAAATATGCAACACAATATTAACTGCAGTCATTAGTATTTCCCGTTACATCATCAAAATTATTTGATGATGACCTCATAATTGAGACTTGTATCTTTTGACCACCTTGACTAATTTCTCCCATATCCACCCCCCACAGTCAGTTTTAAGGTCAATCTTTCAAGAAAAATACTCAGCAATATATTGCAGGAACAATAGACACACTTTGCTCCAGTTTTCTCCTGAGTTAATTCACAAATCATTTCTATGTCCTATAAATGATTAGATTGAAGTCATGATCAACCTGAGCAACCAGTTAAAAAATATGGTTTTTTATTGCATGTTTTGTTCCAAGCCTCTTCCCACAATGACTCTGAATTTCTGTTCCAGGTGGTGATCAGCAACAGAAATAGAGATCCTGAGAAAGACTGTGAGGACTTAGAAGGCACTAGGCGCTCCTGTATTTACAGATGCCTGGGTCATGAAGAGTGATGCCAGAGGAGCATCTCCCACCTGAAGCTGAGGCTCACAAAAAACGTCGGCCCAGAGCTACCACTGACAGGACTATGCTCCCAATGATGAGGTCCTTTGGCAAGAAGATGAAAAGCAAAGTGATCATTCTGGCCCATTTGAAATAAAACAAGGTTTTACTTTTGTACTCCCAAAGAATGGGGGTTGGTTTGTAGTGCTCAAATTAGTGGTCTTTTTGGGATGCTGATAATTTAATTTTTGGCAGAAGGTACCCAAGTCAGTCCCTGGATGTTGCACAATGCATAGGTTTGTGTCCATGAAAGATGAGCTTGTATAAGTGAACAGGCCACCAGGCTGCTGTCAGGCTCATGCTCCAGGTGTTACTGGGTAGAGGAAGAGTCAGAGAGAAGCCCCTCACATGGGCTGCCCTTGTGTGTCTTGGTAAAGACACACAGAAGAATCTGAAGTCTTACCCATGGCAAAAACAAGTTTATTAATGAAAGAACAGAATGAACACCTCAAGGGAGAGGTGGGCCAAATCAAGAGAGGCATTGGCCCTAGAATGATGAGGTATGGGAGCTTTCAAGACAGGGTTTTTAAATATCCATCTAGGTGCGACTGGAATAACAGTTTTGATTTACAGTTGTATGTTACATAACAACAGGCTCTCTTGTATATTTCTTTCCCATAATTCAATCTGCTATAATCAGATCTGTGTATGTATAGAGTACTTTTGAACCCTTCAAGGCTCCTGGCTGCCTAACATCACTTGACACAGCTGTGCACCAAGGGTGCATACACTGGTGCTGGAAACGTCTCTGAGGTTATTTTGTAGAATATCTGTGAACATCCCTGGATTGCACTGGGGCATGTCTTGGATGAGGCTTAGACATCAGCTTGGATTTTTTCCAGCTTGGAAATCCTTCCTTGCTCATGCCTGACTTCCTACCTAACAATGGGAGACAGCCACAGTTTTGGTGAAGCTAGGGTACCTACCGAGGAGACAGGGCACAATTCCTACACTGGTTCATGGATGTTTCTGCCTTCTACAGAAGATGCTAAAGAGAAGACCCTGCCCCTCTATCTCCCCTCCACCCTCCTGTCCATGGAATGGGGTCGCTAGTGGTCAGTGTTTCCATTCCACTAAAGCCAAATTCACTTCCCCTTGTGTTCCTTTGGCAGTGCCTGTGGAGCCCAGACAGGCACAGAGAATGATCGTCATTTTCTCCACATTGCAGCTTCCTTGTGCTCAGACACATGGTGATCTCTGAGTGGCCCACGTACTGGACTTTGGAGCCTGACACAGTCCAGTCCCACCAGCTGCCTGGTGAGAGTGAACAGTCAGGGGAGTCCTGCATGTTCTTATTTCTCTTGCCAGGGCTAAGAATGAATCTGAGTCATTTGATGGCCCTAGCTTCCAAAACAGGCACTGTGAATTCTTCTTTAGGGAAATGATGGTGGGGGGCAATAAGAGTAGCTGAAATCTGTCACAAGATATGAATTTGCANTCCCAGCAATCTTGATTCCAGCTTGTGCTTCTTCCAGCCCAGCATTTCTCATGATGTACTCTGCATATAAGTTAAGTAAACAGGATGACAATAGAAACCACAAATGATGTGGACGGTGAACAAACTCTGCTTATTGCTCCCCCATTCCTAAAATTGCCTTATTTGGCAATAATTTACAGGCTTATTCAGCAACTTATAAATTCTTGTTAAATAAGGCAAAGTATAGTTTTCCCATGACTTTCATATGAATGCTCTGATTTTCTTCCTATCCTTTCCAGCCAATGTGTATAAATACACAATCTAAGCTTACCCATACTACATTGGGTCTGAAAATGCAAAGCAGAGCAAAATCTAATTTCCCCTTTCCATGCTCACCTCATTTAGGTCTCAATTAGGCAAAGTTCTGGTGGCATCACAAATATATGTATAGACACTAATAAGCATTAGGAACCATAGCTCCATATTAAAAATATTTGAAGGTACATGTTCCCAGGATTCTGAGGTGCTAAATTCAAATAATGAAATCATTTCTCATATGAGAAAGATTACTAATTAATGTACTTCAACTTAATATACCAGAAGTGAGAAAGCTATTAAAGATTATCATAAGATGTTGAAAAACAACTTGACATTCACCAGCTTACACTCATTCTTCCCAAATATATCATCATTCTTTTTGACCAGAGTTGTTAAATTTCTATTAATGTTTGAAGAATATAAAATGTTGTATAATCTGTCCATTATAACTGACTGATGCTTAAATAAGACAAAATGACATCACCTAAAAACCCTGCCCCAGGAAGATCCCCTGGAGCAGGAAATGGCAACCCNTTTCTATTAATGTTTGAAGAATATAAAATGTTGTATAATCTGTCCATTATAACTGACTGATGCTTAAATAAGACAAAATGACATCACCTAAAAACCCTGCCCCAGGAAGATCCCCTGGAGCAGGAAATGGCAACCCACTGCAATACTCTTGCCTGGAAAATTCCATGGACAGAGGAGCCTGGTAGTCTACAATCTGTGGGGTCACAAAGAATTGGGCACAACTGAACGAATTCACTCACTTCACTAAAAATACAGGTTTAATCTTTACTTCTCATAAAACCTGAGTCATATTTAGATGCCTTTTTCTAACAAATTAATCAACTTCCCTTTCCTAAAACAAGCAAATAAGTGTCCTTCATGAATTGTTCTTCTGTCATCCAAACTTGAAAGTATAGCCATCATTGGCAGTGTTTACATTTTTGCTTTCATGTTTACTCCTCAACCTGTAGAAATCTGGTCTCCCTATATTGCCATTTCAAATATTTTCCAAAAATATACCTAATTTACACAAACCACCTTCCTAAGTAAAACACTAATTATAACAACAACAATAAAAAAGCTTTCAAGAATATCTCTTTGGCAACTCAATAACTTAATGCTGCAGAAAGAACATTTCCTTTTGAAAATAAATACTGTGCATAACATTACTATAGGCTTTCACTTCTTTTTTTTTCTCCTATTTTTCATTTATTAATTTCTTAATAAAGAAGAATTATTCTTCCCACAGCTTGTTTGTAATTTTGCACACTTTCCTGATGGCATTTTTGCCATGGTCATGTTTCCCTTATAATTTTATAGCCTATTTCATTGTGTTCATTATTACAATGACATAGTTTTGCAAGGTTTGATTTTCTTGTAGGGGAGTTGTACTATATAATCACTGCAAACTTTTAAAATTCTATATTATCCCTAAAAACATTAATTTTATATGCATTTATTTTGACTTCTATAACTTCATATAGTACATTTATAGCTTTATAAAAATAACTATATTTACTTTTATGTAATACTCTAGCATTTTTGCCTGGAGAATCTTGGGGACAGAGGAGTCTGGTGGGCTGCTATCCATGGGGTCGCATAGAGTTGGACATGGCTGAAGTGACTTAGTATGCATGCATACATTGGAGAAGGAAATGGCAACCCGATCCAGTGTTCTTGCCTGGAGAATCCCAGGGACAGAGGAGCCTGGTGGGCTACCGTCTATGGGGTCGCACAGAATCAAACATGACTGAAGCGACTTAGCAGCAGCAGCAGCACTTATGTGTAATGTATTACATGACATCTTTAGTATATATGTGCATACTCACACACAAACCTAGATAGATAGACATACCTTACCAAAGTGTACTTATGCAGTGATGTATAGTTATTTCCTCTGGTATCATCATTGTTCTTCTGAAAATCATNCAACCCGATCCAGTGTTCTTGCCTGGAGAATCCCAGGGACAGAGGAGCCTGGTGGGCTACCGTCTATGGGGTCGCACAGAGTCAAACATGACTGAAGCGACTTAGCAGCAGCAGCAGCACTTCTGTGTAATGTATTACATGACATCTGTAGTATATGTGTGCATACTCACACACAAACCTAGATAGATAGACATACCTTACCAAAGTGTATTTATGCAGTGATGTATAGTTATTTCCTCTGGTATCATCATTGTTCCTCTGAAAATCATTTTTAAATCTTGATACACTTACCCTTTAGATAAACACCACTCTGCTCATTTTTAACTTCACATGTCAATTTGATCTATTCTTATACATTACATAAATAAAATTATTCACTACACACATTTGGACAAAGAGTATTTTAGCTTTTTGTCATTAATTTTTATTGCTTTGCAGTATTCCACTGCAAAGTGGATGCATGTAAGCACACCACTTATTGATTTTCATGATATAAGAAGTATCTTTGAAAATCTACCAAAATTTATACATGAAGAAACAAAAAACATTAAAGTACATTGTTAAATTCTATCAAATATTTCTAGGAAAGAGTAATGCAATTCCACAATATATTTTAGAGACATAAAACATTACATTACAAATCAGTTTATGAAACCAGTACAATCTTGATATAAAATAAGATAGAGTAGGAGAGAGAGAAATTATGATTAATATCAATTAATAATATATATCAACAAAATATTAAGCTAAAACTAGCAATATAAGAAAAGAAAAATGATTAAGACGAAGTGAAGTAAAAGTCTCTCAGTTGCGTCTGACTCTTTGTGACCCCATGGACTTTAGTCCCTGAATTCTCCAGGCCAGAATACTGGACTGGATAGCCTTCCCGTTTTCCAGCAAATCTTCCCAACAAGGAATTCAACCAGGGTCACTTGCATTGCAAGTGAATTCTTTACCAACTGAAAAGGTCTACTCAAATGTGTTAAAACAGAAAATTAAGGAAGAGGAAAATAATTGAAGCAGAAGAAGATTAAGAAGAGATAGCAAGAATATACACGATAATTATATAAAATATATCTTAGCATGTATACTTCAGTCCTTCAGTTCAGTTCAGTTCAGTCACTCAGTCGTGTCCGACTCTTAGCGATCCCATGAATTGCAGCATGCCAGGCCTCCCTGTCCATCACCAACTCCCAGAGTTCATTCAAACTCATGTCCATCGAGTAGGTGATTCCATCCAGCCATCCCATTTTCTGTCACTCCCTTCTCCTCCTGCCCCCAATCCCTCCCAGCATCAGAGTCTTTTCCAGTGAGTCAACTCTTCATATGAGGTGGCCAAAGTACTGGAGTTTCATCTTTAAAATTATTCCTTCCAAAGTACACCCAGGACTGATCTCCTTTAGAATGGACTGGTTGGATCTCCTTGCAGTCCAAGGGACTCTCAAGAGTTTTCTGCAACACCACAGTTCAAAAGTATCAATTCTTCAGCACTCAGCTTTCTTCACAGTCCAACGTGCTAAGATTCATGGGGTCGCAAAAAGTAGGACATGACTGAGCGACTGAACTGAACTGAATGAACTGAAATTCTGTTCACATAACTATATGCTAAAAATAAACTACTTTTTTTTTTTTAAACCTCACTGACTGGAATAACCACAGTTGTGTGTTCAGTCACCTAGAGGGAGACATCCTGGAGTGTGAAGTGAAGTGAGCCTTAGGAAGCATTACTGTTAACAAAACTACTAGAAGTGATAGAATTACATCTGAGCTATTTAAAATTCTAAAAGGTGAAACTATTAAAGTGCTGCACTCAATATATCAGCAAATTTGAAAAATCAGCAAAGGCCACAGGACTGGAAAAGGTCAGTTTTCATTCCCATACCAAAGAAGAGTTGTGCCAAAGACTTCAAACCACCATATAATTGCACTCATATTGTTTTTGCTACCAAGGTTACACTGAAAATCTTTCATGATAGGCTTCAGCAGTAAGTAAAGTGAGAACATCCAGATGTACAAATTGGGTTTAGAAAAGGCAGAGGAACGTGAGATCAAACTGCCTACATTTGTTGAATCACAGAGAAAACAGAGTCTAGATAAAACATCTACTTTAGCTTTATTGACTATGCTAAAGCCTTTGACTGTGTGGATCACAGTAAACTGGAAAATTATTCAAGAGATGTGAATATCAGACCACCTTACCTATCTCCTGAAAGGCAACAGCTAGAACTTTACATGGAAAAATGGACTGTTTCAAAATTGGGAAAAGAGTCCCTCAAGGATGTACAATAACACTCTGTTTGTTTAACTTATAATCAGAGCAGTTCCGTTGCTCAGTCATGTCTGACTCTTTGCAACCCCATGGACTGCAGCATGCTAGACTTCCCTGTCCATCATCAACTCTCAGAGTTTGTTCAAACTCATGTCCATCAAGTTGGTGATACCATTCAACTGTCTCATCTTCTGTCATCCACTTCTCCTTGTGCCTTCAATATTTCCCAGCATCAAGGTCTGTTCTAATGAGTTAGTTATCCACATCAGGTAGCCAAAGAATTAGAGTTTCAGCTTCCTCATCAGTCATTCCAATGAATATTAAGGGCTGAGTTCCTTTAGATCCAGGACTGATTGGATCTCCTTGCTATCCAAGGCACTCTTAAGAGTATTCTCCAACAAAAAATCATAGTGCAATAATCGATATTGTATAATTGACTGACAAGATTGAAGAGCTCTGCATAGAAGAGAAGCATTGCCCTTTGATGCCTGGAATACAAAAATGTTAGACCTCAGGGTAGAAATTATAAGGGACTTTCAAGAGTCTTCTCTAACACCACAGTTCAAAATATACACAGAGTACTTCATGTGAAATGCCAGTCTGGCTGAATCACAAGCTGGACTGAAGATTTCCAGGAGAAAAATCAACAACTTCATATATGCAGATGCTGCTGCTGCTGCTAAGTCACTTCAGTCGTGTCCAACTCTGTGCGGCCCCATAGATGGCAACCCACCAGGCTCCCCCGTCCCTGGGATTCTCCAGGCAAGAACACTGGAGTGGGTTGCCATTTCCTTCTTCGATGCATGAAAATGAAAAGTGAAAGTGAAGCCACTCAGTCGTGTCCGACTCAGCAACCCCATGGACTGCAGGCTACCAGGCCCCTCCATCCATGAGAGATTTTCCAGGTAAGAGTACTGGAGTGGTTTGTCATTGCCATCTCTGATATGCAGATGATACCACTCTAATGGTAGAAAGTGAAGGGGAACTAAACAGCCTCTAGATGAAGGTGAAAGAGGAGAGTGAAACAGCTAACTTAAAACTCAACATTTATAAAAATAAGATTTTGGCATTTATTCCCATCACTTCATGAAAAACAGAAGGGGAAAAAGTGGAAGCAGTGACAGATTTTATTTTCTTGGGCTCCAAAATCACTGTGGTCAGTAACTGCAGTCATAAAATGAAAAGAAGCTTGTTCCTTGGAAGGATAGCTATGACAAACCTAAACATTGTATTAAAAATCAAACATGACAGTTAGCCAAAAAATGTTTGTATAATTTGTCCCCTACCCCCACCCCACCAGTGGTCATGTATGGATGTGAGAGTTGGACTGTAAAGAAGGCTGAGCACTAAAAATTGATGCTTTCAAACTGTGGTGCTGGAGACGACTCTTGAGAGTCCCTTGGATAGCAAGGAAATCAAATCAGTCAATCCTAAAAGAAATCAACCCTGAATATTCATTGGAAAGACTGATGGTGAAGCTAAAGTTCCAAATGCTTTGGCCATCTGATGCAAAGAGCTAACTTACTGGCAAAGACCTTGATGCTGGCAAAGATTAAAGACAAAAGAAGAGAGTGACAAAGGATAAGATGGTTAGATAGCATCACTGACTTGATTAACATGAATTTGAGCAAACTTCAGGATATAATCAAGGACAGGGAAGCCTGACATGCTGCAGTCCATGGGGTTGCCAAGAGTGGGACATGACTTAACAACTGAAAAACACCAATATATAATATAAAAATATTTGTTGTCCACAAACTCATCTATGGAATCTGACACCAAAATCAAGTCATGTAAGATTTTTTCCTTTTCAATTGTCAGGAAAATACTCAAGCTATTGGACTCAAAAGAGTCAAAGCATACTTTAACTCAAATGGTGTCTTCAATATTCTCATTTCCTGAATATTATAATTTGCTTTAAAAAGCTGTGGAATTTTTTTGACAACTATTGCCTATTAGTAGCTAAATAGAAATATAACTCAGGCCACAGTCTNTTTTTTTTTTTTAAACCTCACTGACTGGAATAACCACAGTTGTGTGTTCAGTCACCTAGAGGGAGACATCCTGGAATGTGAAGTGAAGTGAGCCTTAGGAAGCATTACTGTTAACAAAACTACTAGAAGTGATAGAATTACATCTGAGCTATTTAAAATTCTAAAAGGTGAAACTATTAAAGTGCTGCACTCAATATATCAGCAAATTTGAAAAATCAGCAAAGGCCACAGGACTGGAAAAGGTCAGTTTTCATTCCCATACCAAAGAAGAGTTGTGCCAAAGACTTCAAACCACCATATAATTGCACTCATATTGTTTTTGCTACCAAGGTTACACTGAAAATCTTTCATGATAGGCTTCAGCAGTAAGTAAAGTGAGAACATCCAGACGTACAAATTGGGTTTAGAAAAGGCAGAGGAACGTAAGATCAAACTGCCTACATTTGTTGAATCACAGAGAAAACAGAGTCTAGATAAAACATCTACTTTAGCTTTATTGACTATGCTAAAGCCTTTGACTGTGTGGATCACAGTAAACTGGAAAATTATTCAAGAGATGTGAATATCAGACCACCTTACCTATCTCCTGAAAGGCAACAGCTAGAACTTTACATGGAAAAATGGACTGTTTCAAAATTGGGAAAAGAGTCCCTCAAGGATGTACAATAACACTCTGTTTGTTTAACTTATAATCAGAGCAGTTCCGTTGCTCAGTCATGTCTGACTCTTTGCAACCCCATGGACTGCAGCATGCTAGACTTCCCTGTCCATCATCAACTCTCAGAGTTTGTTCAAACTCATGTCCATCGAGTTGGTGATACCATTCAACTGTCTCATCTTCTGTCATCCACTTCTCCTTGTGCCTTCAATATTTCCCAGCATCAAGGTCTGTTCTAATGAGTTAGTTATCCACATCAGGTAGCCAAAGAATTAGAGTTTCAGCTTCCTCATCAGTCATTCCAATGAATATTAAGGGCTGAGTTCCTTTAGATCCAGGACTGATTGGATCTCCTTGCTATCCAAGGCACTCTTAAGAGTATTCTCCAACAAAAAATCATAGTGCAATAATCGATATTGTATAATTGACTGACAAGATTGAAGAGCTCTGCATAGAAGAGAAGCATTGCCCTTTGATGCCTGGAATACAAAAATGTTAGACCTCAGGGTAGAAATTATAAGGGACTTTCAAGATTCTTCTCTAACACCACAGTTCAAAATACACACAGAGTACTTCATGTGAAATGCCAGTCTGGCTGAATCACAAGCTGGACTGAAGATTTCCAGGAGAAAAATCAACAACTTCATATATGCAGATGCTGCTGCCGCTGCTAAGTCACTTCAGTCGTGTCCAACTCTGTGCGGCCCCATAGATGGCAACCCACCAGGCTCCCCCATCCCTGGGATTCTCCAGGCAAGAACACTGGAGTGGGTTGCCATTTCCTTCTTCAATGCATGAAAATGAAAAGTGAAAGTGAAGCCACTCAGTCGTGTCCGACTCAGCAACCCCATGGACTGCAGGCTACCAGGCCCCTCCATCCATGAGATTTTCCAGGTAAGAGTACTGGAGTGGTTTGTCATTGCCATCTCTGATATGCAGATGATACCACTCTAATGGTAGAAAGTGAGGGGGAACTAAACAGCCTCTAGATGAAGGTGAAAGAGGAGAGTGAAACAGCTAACTTAAAACTCAACATTTATAAAAATAAGATTTTGGCATTTGTTCCCATCACTTCATGGCAAACAGAAGGGGAAAAAGTGGAAGCAGTGACAGATTTTATTTTCTTGGGCTCCAAAATCACTGTGGTCAGTAACTGCAGTCATAAAATGAAAAGAAGCTTGTTCCTTGGAAGGATAGCTATGACAAACCTAAACATTGTATTAAAAATCAAACATGACACTTAGCCAAAAAATGTTTGTATAATTTGTCCCCTACCCCCACCCCACCAGTGGTCATGTATGGATGTGAGAGTTGGACTGTAAAGAAGGCTGAGCACTAAAAATTGATGCTTTCAAACTGTGGTGCTGGAGACGACTCTTGAGAGTCCCTTGGATAGCAAGGAAATCAAATCAGTCAATCCTAAAAGAAATCGACCCTGAATATTCATTGGAAAGACTGATGGTGAAGCTAAAGTTCCAAATGCTTTGGCCATCTGATGCAAAGAGCTAACTTACTGGCAAAGACCTTGATGCTGGCAAAGATTAAAGACAAAANAATCGACCCTGAATATTCATTGGAAAGACTGATGGTGAAGCTAAAGTTCCAAATGCTTTGGCCATCTGATGCAAAGAGCTAACTTACTGGCAAAGACCTTGATGCTGGCAAAGATTAAAGGCAAAAGGAGAAGAGAGTGACAAAGGATAAGATGGTTAGATAGCATCACTGACTTGATTAACATGAATTTGAGCAAACTTCAGGATATAATCAAGGACAGGGAAGCCTGACATGCTGCAGTCCATGGGGTTGCAAAGAGCGGGACATGACTTAACAACTGAAAAACACCAATATATAATATAAAAATATTTGTTGTCCACAAACTCATCTATGGAATCTGACACCAAAATCAAGTCATGTAAGATTTTTTCCTTTTCGATTGTCAGGAAAATACTCAAGCTATTGGACTCAAAAGAGTCAAAGCATACTTTAACTCAAATGGTGTCTTCAATATTCTCATTTCCTGAATATTATAATTTGCTTTAAAAAGCTGTGGAATTTTTTTGACAACTATTGCCTATTAGTAGTTAAATAGAAATATAACTCAGGCCACAGTCTACTAAAGAAAATTTTAAGGTTTGGGTAATTGTTTACCAAGAAAATTGTAATTTTTTAAGAAGAAAATAAACAAATGTGGGAGAAGGAAAGTGTTGTTTTTTCATTAAAAAAAAAACACTTTATTTTTTATTTTATTTTGGAGTTTATGTAACTAGGACTTCCAAAATGGTGCTAGTGGTAAAGAACATGCTAATGCAGGATACATAAAAGACAAGAGTTCAAACACTAGATCAGGAAGATCTACTGGAGGAGGGCATAGCAACCCACTCTAGTATTTTTGCCTGAAGAACCCCAAGGATAGGTGAACCTGGCTGGCTACAGTCCATGGTATTGCAGAGTTGAACTCAACTGAAACTACTTAGCAAGCACACACATATGTAACTAATAATACTGTGTTAGTTTTAGGTGTACAGCAAAGTGATACAATTACATATATACATGTGTCTATTCTTATTCATATTTTCTTTCTATTTAAGGTGTTATATAATATTGAGCAGAGTTTTTCAGTGCTATGCAGTAGCTCCTTGTTGTTTATCCATTATATATATAGCAGTCTGTACATGTAAATCCCAAACTCCCTAATTATTCCTCCCTCCACACTTATCTCCTGGTAACAAGTCTTTTCATAAGTCTGTGAGTCTGTTTCTGCTTTGTAAATAAGTTCATTTGTATCACCATCATTTTTTTTTTTTTAGATTCTACATATAAGTGATATAATATTTGTGTAAAGATTCCTTAACTTGGAATAAAAATTACTACCCATGAAGGAAAATAATAATTACAATTAGATTTATGGCATGAATCTGGAACAAATATTTGTTATGAAATGAGAAAAGATATTTGACACACAAGCGTGTGGTAGAGTCTCTACTCTCCTATACAGAGAGAGCTTCTACAAATCAAAAGAAAGACAATCTGAAATAAACAAACAAGATAGTTCTGTGTGTACTGCCTCCCCAAATGAATATCTGGATGGTCAAATAAAAAATGAAAAAGTGCTGCCCCATAGAATCATCATTAATACTCATGACAGCCACAAAGAAAGAACACTATACAGGCAGACCAGAGCTGTTGAAGTTTAAGGGCTGGAAAGTGCAAATGTTACATATGCTTACTTTTAGCAAGAAAAGAAGAAATAGGCACTGGAAGGAAGGATGAAGAGGAATGCAAGGTGCTGGAAATCCTACTGCTGATGTAGGTGGTTGTCATATGATGTGTCCTCTTTGTCATTCATTGAGCTAAGGTTTGTTCTCACGTTCATAAATTTGCACTTAAATATAATATACTAAATCTGTTAGATAAAGTATGATGCAAGAGTTAAGTAGCAACTTACTCATGATTAATTCCTTTGAAATTATGTGCTATTTTTGTTCATTCTGGTTTTAGTCAATATTTATTTACATTCACCAACATTATTTTCATTTTCTTTGCCTCTCAATTTTCTTGTCATTCAGAAGTTTTATCTTAGGCCATATCAACAAATTTTTCAATATATTTCACTTATGATTTTAATTTTATATGATTCATTTGTTCTGTCTTGTTCCATTTTTAAAANATTCACCAACATTATTTTCATTTTCTTTGCCTCTCATTTTTCTTGTCATTCAGAAGTTTTATCTTAGGCCATATCAACAAACTTTTCAATATATTTCACTTATGATTTTAATTTTATATGATTCATTTGTCTTGTCTTGTTCCATTTTTAAAATGTCACATAAGTTTAGCACTCTTTTTTTTTTTTCAAATTATTCATCATGGTTTTCTACATTGCCTATAAAGTAGTCAGTATCTTTGTTATAGTACTATGGGTCATTTGAATATTTACAATGCTTTGCTCTGATTGCTTGACTGCTTTGCAATTGTCAATGTTCATTATGTCCACATAAAAGCAAAAACAAATTGAACAAATTTAAGCCTTACCACTGAGGCATCTTCTTAACTTTGAACTAATTGAAAAACTTGGGATTTTTGTTACTTTGAGTATTTATCTTTATATTATATCTTTTATGCATTAAAATGATTATTTTAACTTTATCAGAATCTTTGGTGCTTTGATACCAATGTAGTTACTGTTAGATATTCATTTATCATATTACCAGTAAGCATCAGTTCAGTTCAGTTCAGTCTCTCAGTCGTGTCTGACTCTTTGTGAGCCCATGAATCACAGCACGCCAGGCCTCACTGTCCATCACCAACTCCCGGAGTTTACTCAAACTCATGTCCATAGAGTCAGTGATACCATCCAGCCATCTCATCCTCTGTCATCCCCTTCTCCTCCTGCCCCAATCTCTTCCAGCATCAAAGTCTTTTCCAATGAGTCAACTCTTTGCATCAGGTGGCCAAAGTATTGGAGTTTCAGCTTTAGCATCACTCCTTCCAATGAACACCCAGGACTTATCTCCTTTAGGATGGACTGGTTGGATCTCCTTGCAGTCCAAGTGACTCTCAAGAGTCTTCTCCAACACCACAGTTCAAAAGCATCAATTCTTCAGCACTCAGGTTTCTTCACAGTCCAACTCTCACATCCATACATTACCACTGGAAAAATCATAGCCTTGACTAGATGGACCTTTGTTGGCAAAGTAATGTCTCTGCCTTTTAATATCCTATCTAGGTTGGTCATAACTTTCCTTCCAGTAAGCATAATACTCATCAATGCCACTTTAATGCACCTTGCATTCCTTTTATGAAAGTATTATAATTTTGCCCTATCTTCTTTCTTTAAGTTTGTGAGCAATATTTTACCATTGTTATCAATGATCAAAAACAGCATTGAAGACCTCTAAGGCTTATATAAGGCACATAGCTGCTAAATTTTAGTCCTCTGAAGCTGATTAGTCTGAAGGATTCAGAAGANTCAGTTCAGTTCAGTCGCTCAGTCGTGTCCGACTCTTTGTGACCCCATGAATCGCAGCACACCAGGCCTCCTTGTTCATTACCATCTCTTGGAGTTCACTCAGATTCACGTCCATCGAGTCCGTGTGGCCATCCAGCCGTCTCATCCTCAGTCATCCCCTTCTCCTCCTGCCCAAATCCCTCCCAGCATCAGTCTTTTCCATTGAGTCAAACTCTTTGCATGAGGTGGCCCAAGAAATGGAGTTTCAGCTTTAGCATCATTCCTTCCAAAGAAATCCCAGGGTTGATTTCCTTCAGAATGGACTGGTTGGATCTCCTTGCAGTCCAGGGGACTCTCAAGAGTCTTCTCCAACACCACAGTTCAAAAGCATCAATTCTTTGGTGCTCAGCCTTCTTCACAGTCCAACTCTCACATCCATACATGACCATAGGAAAAGCTTTAGCCTTGACTAGATGGACCTTAGTTGGCAAAATAATGTCTTTGCTTTTTAATATATTATCTAGGTTGGTCATAACTTTTGTTGCAAAGTGTAAGCATCTTCTAATCTCATGGCTGCAGTCACCATCTGCAGTGAATTTGGAGCCCCCCAAAATAAAGTCTGACACTGTTTCCACTGTTGCCCCATCTATTTCCCCTGAACTGATGGAACCTCATGTCATGATCTACTTTTTCTGAATGTTGAGCTTTAAGCCAACTTTTTCACTCTCCTCTTTCACTTTCATCAAGAGGCTTTTTAGCTCCTCTTCACTTTCTGCCATAAGGTGGTGTCATCTGCATATCTGAGGTTATTGATATTTCTCCTGGCAATCTTGATTCCAGCTTGTGCTTCCTCTAGCATAGATTTCTCATAATGTACTTTGCATATAAATTAAATAAGCAGGGTGACAATATACAGCCTTGATGTACTCCTTTTCCTATTTGGAACCAGTCTGTTGTTCCATGTCCAGTTCTAACTGCTGCTTCCTGACCTGCATACAGATTTTTCAACAGGCAAGTTAAGTCGTCTGGTATTCCCATCTCTCTCAGAATTTTCCACAGTTTACTGTGATCCACACAGTCAAAGGCTTTGGCATAGTCAATAAGCAGAAATAGATGTTTTTCTGAAACTCTCTTGCTTTTTNGCCTCTCCTGCCCCCCGTTCCCTGTCCCCGAGCCAGGAGACCCTGGCTTGCACATTTGTGTCTCTCTTAACTAAGTTTGGAAATTCAAATTGGCCGGCAGAGTTCGCCACCCCCACCCCCCAACGTTGATCACAGAGGGCTTTCTCAGGCTCTCTCCTTCCCAGTGATCCCTGGAATCCCTTTATGCTTGGGTCTTGGTTTGAGGGCATTCACTTCTTCAGGCAGCCTGTTAGGAAGCATGAAGCCAGGGATGTCCTGTAGGATGTGATCACAGTGCCAAGTGGCTTATAGAGTGTGGCTGACATCATCGTTGATCATTTTGTATTCTGCCATGGGCTAATAAACTTCTTCAACCCTTCTTGTGAAATCAGTGTCACGAGACTTGTCTCCTGGCCACCCGTGCCCTGTCTGGGCCTAGGAGTATGGCACGGTGCCTGTGGCTCCTCTTCTGCTCTGAGAAATTCTGGGCTTCTAACTGAATTCTTGCCTCCATCAAGTCTTCTATGACTCTTTCTTAGGTATGTTTTTATTGCCCTTTTGAAACACATGGATCTTCAAAAGGCATAGCCCTGTACATATAACAGACTAACATGGAACACGTTCAACATGCCAAGACCCCAGAACAGAGCGCTGGGCTGCAGTTTCTGGGTCAGTGGGCAGCACACAGATGAAACCAGAGGGTGGCGGTTTCCCAGGCCAGGGCTCACTCATCATCTGATAAGTGATGTTGAGCAGGTGGTTTATGCGGAGTGAGCACAAGTATATGATGAGGTTTTTTTTTTTTTTTTCCAAAAATGTATTTATTTTAAAACTATTCATTGTTCCAAGGCCATGAACCGTTTTTGTTAAACTTTATAAATTATCCGACTACTCCTTACTGTTTCAAGCACTTGATCTGTTTTAATCAGGTAAGTGCTGCGTGGCTTGCAGGACCCTGACTCCTGCCCAGGGGTTGATCCAGCAGGGCCACGGCAGTGAGAGCCCAGAACCCTAAACATCAGGCCACCAGGGAACTCCCTGAGTCATGTGATCCTGATGTGGGCGTTCCTGTTTTACACGTGAGTGAACTGGGCACAGAGGCTGAATCACATGCCCGCTGTCACACAGTGAGAAGATAAAGAGAATGTGTGCAAAACACTTGCCACAGCCCTCGCCCCTCCTGGGGCCAGGCTCAGGCGGGTATTTTTGGAGTTGCGCTGTCACAGGGAGGCAGGCGCTCCTGTGCGTGGGTGTTCCCAGGGAGGAAGGTGAGAGCCTGTTGATAACCATTTCCTGCTTTTAAACCTAATGTTGATTACATTCTGAAGATCTCGTGTGTCCCCCACCCCCGCCCAGAGTTCCAGTGCCTCTTCCTTCAGTGCTTCCATTTCGTCCTGAGAAGTCATTTCCCAGGCCCAGAGGGGGGAGGCCATCCCCGAAGTCACAGCGTTCAGTCACCATTGCCTCTGATGCCTCGCCAAGCTGTTTCCAGCTCGAGACCTTGGGCTCAAGAGGCCCTCTGACAGTGCCTGTTTTGTGGCTCCATTACAAACTGCTCACGTTTGTGACTTGGTCAGTGGGATGTTACTCCTCACTCTGACATTTGCTTCCCACCTGGTAGCTAGAAATTTCCCCCAGGGGCCAGGACTGAAATTTGGCTCCCTGAAGCTCCAAGGTTGGGTGCCAGAAGTAAGCCAGCTGTTGGTTGCTTCTCCATGACCGACACCAGAAATCCCCCTGGAGAGCCCTCCTTCCAGGAGGGAAGGGGGTTAGTAGAGCTGGGGGAGTCCCATTCTCCAAGCTCTCCTCTCTTCCCAGTGTGGCTCTGGGACCAGCCTCTCCACAGATGGGCAGGTCTCATAGGCCTTCCGTGACTGAGGCTGCGCCTGGACGTTCGGAATGCTGCTGGCGGAATGTCAGTGAATGGGTCCTTTGAGCCGCCCTCCAGGGCCTGAACTCGGCTTCCCGGAGCTCCTGAATGAACATCTGTTCGGGCTCACTCAGTCAGCAGAAGGCCCATTGACCAGGCGGCCCTGTGGTTGCCAGTGGCCGCAGGCCCGGCGTGCAGCCCAGCTCTCTGCACTTCTTGTTTAGCGCTGCAGCGTGTAGGCAGCCCCTTGCACAGCTTTTCTGACCTCACTTGCATTCTTCTGGGGATTATCTGGCCCATTTTCTAGATAAGATGGATACCCCGAGGCCAGCGAGGGCTCTGGAAGGCTAAAGCTGCCCTTGTGTTCCTGGTGACCGCAGCATCGTCACACCTTGCCAGACTGAAATGGGGAGAAATGCTCCTGCTGTGAGATTTCTGGGAAAATGGCCTGGCGCGGTGCTTTCAGGCTCACTGATTTTGAAGACGTGCAAGAAGAGGGCTCTATGAGTAGCAGACACTAAGGAATTTCAGTTCCACCAGCTGCTTGGAATGAAAACCATGTAGCCCATTGGAGGCCACTAATGATTAGACCCATTTCACGTTCTAAAATTATGTATTAAGAGAATGTGCACAAAAATTAGAATACTTGAAATATGCGGTACACTGTAATTACAGCCATCCTTATAGGTAATATTTCATTTATTGCTATAATGCAGAAATCAAAAAGGCAAAAAAAGCATAGCTCATTTAAAAGTCCATGAATTAGTATGTAAGATTTTTTAAAGTTTACTTCTTTAAAATAAAAGTGAAATGTAAGTTCTTAAGACTATTAACTATCTAATTTGGGGATTTGATCTTAACTGTGTATGTTGTTTTATTTTTAAAATACATGTCAGTGAACAATTCTGATACCCGAGTCATAAAATCCATGATGCACGACAGGACATACTCTTATTCCTTATTGCAGTGCAGAGAAGGCAGGCAGTTCAGTTCCATCACTGAGTCGTGGCTGACTCTCTGCGACCCCATGAACTGCAGCATTGGAAAAGAGAGGGCACTGCTGTTGTCTTAGGCTGAGGCCAACTAAGCAAGTTGGTGCTCCCTGTCTCTGAGCTGTGGCGATGATTAGAGAGAGACCTGTGTCCTAGTGCAGAGTGAAGGGATCCAGTCAACTCAGTCACTCAGTCGTGTCCGACTCTGCAACCCTGTGGGCTGCAGCACGCCAGGCTGCCCTGTCCATCACCAACTCCTGGAGCTTGCTCAAACTCATCCATTGAGTCGGTGAGGCCATCCAACCATCTCATCCTCTGTTGTCCCCTTCTCCTGCCCTCAGTCTTTCCCAGCATCAGGGTCTTTTTTAAGGAGTCAGTTCTTCGCATCAGGGGCCAAAGTATTGGAGCTTCTGCTTCAGCATCAGTCTTTCCAATGAATATTCAGGGCTGATCTCCTTTAGGGTTGACTGGTTTGATCTTGCAGTCCAAGGGACTCTCAAGAGTCTTCTCCAACACCACAGTGCAAAAGCATCAGTTCTTCATTGCTCAGCCTTCTTTATGGTCCAAC
>SJYW01013672.1:99722-139196 GCA_006410735.1 Raphicerus campestris
TATAGTTTCACTGCTCTAAAAATCCTGTGTTCCACCTATTTATTCTTCCTTCCTTGTACCTCCTGATAATCACTCTCTCCATGGTTTTGCTCTTTACAGAATGTCATATAGTTGAAGTCATATAGTATGCATCTTTCCAGATTGATTTCTTTCATGACTGTATATTTTTGATCTCTTCTTCATGTGACAACAATTCTCTACAGAAACAGTAAAAATTAATCTAGTCTTTATTCTAGACATAGAAACAATGATGCATATTTTATTTTTTTTATATAGAATGATGTAGATCTTTATTTGCTGATATGAGATAACACCTATGATATGTTTTTTTATTTTTTTTCTTTTTAAAATGTATTTAATACTTTATTCTATTTTACAATACTGTATTGGTTTTGCCATACATTGACATGAATCAGCCCAGGTGTACACGATCTCCCAATGCTGAAGCCCCCTCCCACCTCCCTTCCCACCCCATCTCCCAGACTCATCCCTTACACCAGCCCCAAGCATCCTGTATCCTGTATTTAACACAGACTGGTGCTTCATTTCTTATATGATAGTATACATGTTTCAGTGCCATTCTCCCAGATCATCCCACCCTCTCCCTCTCCCTCAGAAGCCAAAAGTCAGTTCTATTTAATATGATATAACAGTTTATAAAAAGTTTCTCTCAAGTTCAATATATTTTTGGAATTTTCTTTCAAAATCTTTTTCAGGTTAATTTTCAGCCAGATTATCTTATATAGGAACTAATGCTAAATATTTCCAGTTTTGACAATACTTATTAACCAGCTTGTGTTCAAGATTTCATTATATCAATGTTCGCTTCCCTGGTGGCTCAGAGGTTAAAGTGCCTGCCTCCAATGTAGGAGACCTGAGTTCGATCCCTGGGTCAGGAAGATACCCTGGAGAAGGAAATGGTAACCCTCTCCAGTATTCTTGCCTGGAAAATCCCATGGTCGGAGAAACCTGGTAGGCTACCGTACATGGGTTCGCAGAGTCAGACACAACTGAGCGACTTCACTTTCACTTTCCTATAAAGTTACCTATTATTACTTTTATGCTATCTTCATTTATATTAGTATTCATGTAATACAGCAAGATATTTAAATATTTATTATTATATTAAATATGTATTTTCATTGGTTTTGTTATTCTTTGCTTCTGAAATTTCTTTTTATTGAATTTTTGTTGTTTTTGTTTTAATAATTAGAGTGTCAATATCTTATAAGATTTGTCTATTAATTGTCCTTTGTCTTTTATGTGCTTTATAATCTTTAAATTTTATATGTTTTCTTTTAGCAATTTCATAAATTGAACTATAAATATTTGAAAATCACCTCCATATTCTTCCAACTCAGAAGTCTCTAATTTCTTCTTACTGAAAATTCACAACGTCTATTTCTAAACTATAGTCAAATGATATATTTCCAACCTGTATTCATTAGTTTAGATTCTAAAGGTCATTCCTACCCTATATGATGCAAGGAGAGCATAATGAAAAACAAATTACTGTCTTAACCCACATCTACTTAAATATCTAAGCACTTATCACTATGAGAACACAATGCTATATTACCTTTCTCATTTTCAGCACATTTGAAAAGACTGGTACACATGAGGATCCCTGAATTTCAATTTGTTGAAGCATGGGAAGCTTGGTTATAAGAGGGAGGAAAAGGAGACTGGTTTGGTTGGAAATAAAATAAAGATTTGTTGGATAATCTACAGAGTTACAGGAAAGACCACACAGGACTTTGCAGATGAAGTCCTTATTCTAAGAGCATTGGAAGTCTATTGTCTGTAAAAACAGGGAGTCACAGTGAAGNGGAGGAAAAGGAGACTGGTTTGGTTGGAAATAAAGATTTGTTGGATAATCTAGAGAGTTACAGGAAAGAACACACAGGACTTTGCAGATGAAGTCCTTATCCTAAGAGCATTGGAAGTCTATTGTCTGTAAAAACAGGGAGGCACAGTGAAGTGCACACTTCAGAAAAATGCAAAGACACTATTTTGAAAAGGTAACACAGTGAAATATACAGACGAAATGTCCATGATGACTCTAAAGTGGGTAGGATAACAGGAGTATGAGATAGAGATCCCTAGGGTGGGGGTGGAGGGTAGGTCTAAAGATGTTTAGGTAAAATCAATAAGGTTTGAAGATGGAGAGGACACAGGAGACAGTGAAAAGCAGGAACTTTAAACATCAATACTAAAAAAAAATCAATTAACTTGAAGAGGAAAGAGATATAGGGAGGAGATCAAAAGGGAGAATTTTAAAAATCAATACTTGCTTGTTGGCATATAAACAACAGTGTATAGTGAATTTTTTGCCAACAAAAGAATTCTGGAAGCTATTGACATGTAACTGACATCTTTGTTTCTAAATATGCCAAGGCTGAGGCATGGTTGAGACAGAAAAGATGTCAAGTCACACGATTAGCTATCACAATGAAGATAATATTTTTATTAGTATCCATTGCCAGAACCCCCTTTGGCTTTATTAATCCTCCACTTTTATATAACATCAATGTGTTATTATAGTTTTCCCAAGCAAAATATTGAATTCTATTTTCTGAGCTTTGAGAACAAAGTGATATTTAGTATTTCTTTACTGTTATAACTTCTAATTATAATATTTCTTTTCAGTTCTGTCACACAGTTGTGTCCGATTCTTTGTGACCCCATGAACTGAAGCACGCAAGGCCCTCCTGTCCATAACCACCTCGCAGAGTCTACCCAAACACATGTCCATTGAGTCAGTGATGCCATCCAATCATCTCATCTTCTGTCATTCCCTTCTCCTCCTACCCTCAATCATTCCTAGCATCAGGGTCTTTTCAAATGAGTCAGCTCTTTACATCAGGTGGACAAAGTATTGGAAATTCAGCTTCAACATCAGTCCTTCCAATGAACACCCAGGACTGATCTCCATTAGGATGGACTTGTTGGATCTCCTTGCAGTCCAAGGGACTCTCAAAAGTCTCCTCCAACACCACAGTTCAAAAGCATAAATTCTTCAGTGCTCAGATTTCTTTACAGTCCAAGTCTCACATCCATACATGACTCCTGGAAAAACCATAGCCTTGACTAGACGGACCTTGGTTGGGAAAGTAATGTCCCTGTTTTTTAATATGTTGTCCAGGTTGGTCATAACTTTCTTTCCAAGAAGTAAGTGTCTTTTAATTTAATAGTTTCAATCACCATCTGCAGTGATTTTGGAACCCCAAAAATAAAGTCAGCCTGTGTTTCCACTGTTTCTCCATCTATTTGCCATGAAGTGATGGGACCGGATGCCATGATCTTAGTTTTCTGAATGTTGATCTTTAAGCCAACTTTTTCACTCTCCTCTTTCACTTTTATCAAGAGGTTCTCTAGTTTATCTTTGTTTTCTGCCACAAGGGTTGTGTCATCTGCATATCTGNTTTAAAGCTTTTTTTTTTTAAAATTCATTGCATACTAACCAAACTGACATAATGGAAGTGACAGTGGAAACATTCTATGATCAAAATTTAAATATTTTTATCATCTTAAAACTTTCCAAGAATAACATTGCTTAATGAATTTAATCATTTAACATATGCTTTCAGGTGAGTAGGCAAATAGTTGTAGTTCTCATTTTCCTTTTACTTAAAAAATATTTTATAACTCTTTCTATAAATTCTTATTGCATTTTTAAACACAGATCTAATATTTATTATACCTCTGATAGTATACCTTAAAAATAAAATATTGAATTTAGAACTATTTAAAATTTTAGGAGTGATGGAAGATACTTCTTCTCTATAGATTGCTATTTATTTTAAACAAAAACACATCCACAAATTTCTTCTCACATATACTCTTTTGCTTCAATACCTACTCCAAACTCACTTAAAAGATTTTGGNAAAATATTGAATTTAGAACTATTTAAAATTTTAGGAGTGATGGAAGATACTTCTTCTCTATAGATTGCTATTTATTTTAAACAAAAACACATCCACAAATTTCTTCTCACACGTACTCTTTTGCTTCAATACCTACTCCAAACTCACTTAAAAGATTTTGGTGCTGCTACTGCTGCTATGTCACTTCAGTCGTGTCCGACTCTGTGCGATCCCATAGACAACAGCCCACCAGGCTCCCCATACCTGGGATTCTCCAGGCAAGAACACTGGAGTGGGTTGCCAAAAGATTTTAAGATATTTTGAATATAATATTATTGGAAAAGTGCTATTTTCCAATTGAGAAAAATCTGAATATACACAAAATTCTCCCCAAGACTAGATTAAAAAAAATTACACTCTCATATTGTACTAAAAATTAAAACCAGAAGGATAAAACCTTGCATTTCTTCTAAATGGTTGTATCTGTGTATGTGTGTGAAGGTGCTTGTGTGTTGAAGAGACCATTAAATGGAATTTGCTATTTTCCACTCTGCAAAATAGCAAAATTTATTATTTTGCAATCTCTGTTGACAGAGATCCTAAAGGACTTTTCACAAAGCAAGGGTTAGCAAGTTCTCCTGTGTTTACAAATGAGGTACTCAATCCCCACTGGGAGTCTTACAAAGGGGTTTTCCTAAATTATTATTCTTGAGGCTTTTGACTAAATATCAACCTACATATACAAAAGCATTGAGGGAGAAAAACTTCAGAGAAAGTAAATTTGGGGAAAATTGCTCCAGTGATGAGGGAAAAGGAGTCAGTTCTTTTAACTCCAGGACTATTGAGGTCTTGATATTTTTTTATGTAAGTTGTGTTTAAGGGAAGAGAAATGCAAGAAGGCTTGAGGTGTCTGTGTTAGTAGAGAAGGAGGTGGGCACATGTGTGGGAGCAGCTACATGTTTACTCTTTACTGAGGTAGTTCAGTCGCTCAGTCATGTCTGACTCTTTGTGACCCCATGCACTGCAGCACACCAGGTTTCCCCGCCCATCATCAACTTCCAGAGCACGCTCAAATTCATGTCCATCGAGTCGGTGATGCCATCCAACCAACACACCTTCTGATGTTCTCTTTTCTGTGCCTTAAATCTTTCTCAGGATAGGGGTCTTCTGCAAAGAGTCAGTTCTCTGATTCGGATGGCCAAAGTATTGGAGAATAATCTTCAGCATCAGTCCATCTAATGAATATTCAGAACTGATTTCCTTTTGGATTGCCTACTTTGATCACTGTGCAGTCTAAGGTAAGCTCAAGAGTCTTCTCCAACACGACAGTTCAAAAGCGTCAGTTCTTTGGCACTTAGCTTTCTTTATAGTTCAAATCTGATATCCATACATGACTACTGGAAAAACCATAACTTTGACTAGATCAAACTTTGTCAGCAAAGTAATGTCTCTGCTTTTTAATATGCTGTCTAGGTTTGTCATAACTTTACTTCCAAGGAGCGAGTGTCTTTCAATTTCATGGCTGGAGTCACTAACTGCAGTGATTTTGGAGCCCAAGAAAGTAAAATCTGTCACTGTTTCCATTGTTTCCCCATCTATTTGCCATGAAGTGATGGGACTGGATGCCATAATTTTAGTTTTTTAAATGTTGAGTTTTAAGCCAGTTTTTTTCATTCCTCTCTTCCATTTTGATCAAGAGGCTCTTCAGTTCCTCTTCTCTTTCTGCTGTAAATCTGATGTCATCTGCATATCTGAGGTTATTAATATTTCTCCTGGCAATCTTGATTCCAGGTGGTGCTTCAGATAGCCTGGTATTTCATATAATGTACTCTGTATATAAGTTAAATAAACTGGGTGACAATATACAGCCTTGGTGTGCTCCTTTCCCAATTTGGAGTCAGTCCATTGTTCCATGTCCCGTTCTAAATGTTGCTTCTTGACCTGCATACAGATTTCTTAGGAGGTAGGTTAGGTGGTCTGGTATTTCCATCTCTTGAAGAGTTTTCCACAGTTTGTTGTGATCCACACAGTCAAAGCTTTAGCCTAGCCAATAAGGCAGAAGTAGATGCTTTTTGGAATTCTCTTGTTTTTCAATGATCCAATGGATGTTGACAATTTGATATCTGGTTCCTCTGCATCTTCTAAATCCAACTTGAACATACGGAAATTCTTGGTTCATATATTGTTGAAGCCTGATTTGGAGAATATTGAGCATTAGTTTACTAACATGTGAGATGAGAGACATTGTGTGGTAGTTTGAGTATTCTTTGACATTGCCTTTCTTTGAAATTGGAATGAAAGCTGATATTTTCCAGTCTTGTGACCACTGCTGAGTTTTCCAAATTTGCTGACATATTGAGTGCAGCACTTTCACAGTATCATCTTTTAGAGTTTGAAACAGCTCAACTGGAATTCCATCACCTTCNTACTTAAAAAATATTTTATAACTCTTTCTATAAATTCTTATTGCATTTTTAAACACAGATCTAATATTTATTATTCCTCTGATAGTATACCTTAAAAATAAAATATTGAATTTAGAACTATTTAAAATTTTAGGAGTGATGGAAGATACTTCTTCTCTATAGATTGCTATTTATTTTAAACAAAAACACATCCACAAATTTCTTCTCACATATACTCTTTTGCTTCAATACCTACTCCAAACTCACTTAAAAGATTTTGGTGCTGCTACTGCTGCTATGTCACTTCAGTCGTGTCCGACTCTGTGCGATCCCATAGACAACAGCCCACCAGGCTCCCCCATACCTGGGATTCTCCAGACAAGAACACTGGAGTGGGTTGCCAAAAGATTTTAAGATATTTTGAATATAAAATTATTGGAAAAGTGCTATTTTCCAATTGAGAAAAATCTGAATATACACAGAATTCTCCCCAAGACTAGATTAAAAAAAATTACACTCTCATATTGTACTAAAAATTAAAACCAGAAGGATAAAACCTTGCATTTCTTCTAAATGGTTGTATCTGTGTATGTGTGTGAAGGTGCTTGTGTGTTGAAGAGACCATTAAATGGAATTTGCTATTTTCCACTCTGCAAAATAGCAAAATTTATTATTTTGCAATCTCTGTTGACAGAGATCCTAAAGGACTTTTCACAAAGAAAGGGTTAGCAAGTTCTCCTGTGTTTACAAATGAGGTACTCAATCCCCACTGGGAGTCTTACAAAGGGGTTTTCCTAAATTATTATTCTTGAGGCTTTTGACTAAATATCAACCTACATATACAAAAGCATTGAGGGAGAAAAACTTCAGAGAAAGTAAATTTGGGGAAAATTGCTCCAGTGATGAGGGAAAAGGAGTCAGTTCTTTTAACTCCAGGACTATTGAGGTCTTGATATTTTTTTATGTAAGTTGTGTTTAAGGGAAGAGAAATGCAAGAAGGCTTGAGGTGTCTGTGTTAGTAGAGAAGGAGGTGGGCACATGTGTGGGAGCAGCTACATGTTTACTCTTTACTGAGGTAGTTCAGTCGCTCAGTCATGTCTGACTCTTTGTGACCCCATGCACTGCAGCACACCAGGTTTCCCCGCCCATCATCAACTTCCAGAGCACGCTCAAATTCATGTCCATCGAGTCGGTGATGCCATCCAACCAACACACCTTCTGATGTTCTCTTTTCTGTGCCTTAAATCTTTCTCAGGATAGGGGTCTTCTGCAAAGAGTCAGTTCTCTGATTCGGATGGCCAAAGTATTGGAGAATAATCTTCAGCATCAGTCCATCTAATGAATATTCAGAACTGATTTCCTTTTGGATTGCCTACTTTGATCACTGTGCAGTCTAAGGTAAGCTCAAGAGTCTTCTCCAACACGACAGTTCAAAAGCGTCAGTTCTTTGGCACTTAGCTTTCTTTATAGTTCAAATCTGATATCCATACATGACTACTGGAAAAACCATAACTTTGACTAGATCAAACTTTGTCAGCAAAGTAATGTCTCTGCTTTTTAATATGCTGTCTAGGTTTGTCATAACTTTACTTCCAAGGAGCGAGTGTCTTTCAATTTCATGGCTGGAGTCACTAACTACAGTGAATTTGGAGCCCAAGAAAGTAAAATCTGTCACTGTTTCCATTGTTTCCCCATCTATTTGCCATGAAGTGATGGGACTGGATGCCATAATTTTAGTTTTTTAAATGTTGAGTTTTAAGCCAGTTTTTTTCATTCCTCTCTTCCATTTTGATCAAGAGGCTCTTCAGTTCCTCTTCTCTTTCTGCTGTAAATCTGATGTCATCTGCATATCTGAGGTTATTAATATTTCTCCTGGCAATCTTGATTCCAGGTGGTGCTTCAGATAGCCTGGTATTTCATATAATGTACTCTGTATATAAGTTAAATAAACTGGGTGACAATATACAGCCTTGGTGTGCTCCTTTCCCAATTTGGAGTCAGTCCATTGTTCCATGTCCCGTTCTAAATGTTGCTTCTTGACCTGCATACAGATTTCTTAGGAGGTAGGTTAGGTGGTCTGGTATTTCCATCTCTTGAAGAGTTTTCCACAGTTTGTTGTGATCCACACAGTCAAAGGCTTTAGCCTAGCCAATAAGGCAGAAGTAGATGCTTTTTGGAATTCTCTTGTTTTTCAATGATCCAATGGATGTTGACAATTTGATATCTGGTTCCTCTGCATCTTCTAAATCCAACTTGAACATACGGAAATTCTTGGTTCATATATTGTTGAAGCCTGATTTGGAGAATATTGAGCATTAGTTTACTAACATGTGAGATGAGAGACATTGTGTGGTAGTTTGAGTATTCTTTGACATTGCCTTTCTTTGAAATTGGAATGAAAGCTGATATTTTCCAGTCTTGTGACCACTGCTGAGTTTTCCAAATTTGCTGACATATTGAGTGCAGCACTTTCACAGTATCATCTTTTAGAGTTTGAAACAGCTCAACTGGAATTCCATCACCTTCACTAGCTTTGTACATAGTGATGCTTCCTAAGGCCCACTTGACTTCACATTCCAGGATGTCTGGCTCTAGGTGAGTGATCACACCATCGTGATTATCTGGGTCATGAAAACTTTTTTTGTTTAGTTATTCTGTGTATTCTTGCCACCTCTTCTTAATATATTCTGTTCCTGTTAGATCCCTACCATTTCTGTCCTTTATTGAGCCCATATTTGCATTAAATGTTCTCTTGGTATCTCTAATTTTCTTGAAATGATCTCTAGCCTTTCCTAATTTATTGTTTTCCTCTATTTCTTTGCATTGATCATTGAGAAAAGACTTTCTTATCTCTCCTTGCTATTCTTTGGAATTTTGCATTCAGATGGGTTATAGCTTTCCTTTTTAGCCTCTTTTTCTTTTCTCAGCTGTTTGTAGGCCCTCCTTTGACACCCATTTTTCCTTTTTGCATTTCTTTTTCTTGAGGATGGTGTTGATTACTGCCTCCTATACAATGTCACAAACCTCCATCCATAGTTGTTTAGCACTCTGTCTATCAGATCTAATCCTTTGAATCTATTTGTCACTTCTACTGTAAAATCATAAAGAAATTGATTTAAGTCATACCTGAATGATCTAATGGTTTTCCTTACTTTCTTTAAGTCTGAATTTTATAATAAGGATTCATGATCTGAGGCACAGTCAGCTTCCAGTCTTGTTTTGGATGACTGTATAGAGCTTCTCCATCTTCAGCTACAAGGTATATAATCAAGCTGATATTTTTATTGAGCATCTGTTGATGTCCATGTGTAGAGTCTTCTCTTGTGCTGTTTGATGAGGATGTTTACTTTGATCAGTGCATTATCTTGGAAAAAGTGTGAGCCTTGGCCCAGTTTCATTCTTTACTCCAAGGCCAAACTTGCCTGTTATTCCAGGTATCTCTTGAAAAAGTCCCTTTTGGGTGTTAGTGCTGGAAGGGCTTATGGTCATCCTAGAACCATTCACCTTCAGCTTCTTTGGCATTAGCATTTGGGTTATAGACTTGGGTTGCTATAATATTGAATTTTTTGCCTTGGAAATGAACAGAGATCATTGTATCATTTTGAGATTTCACTCAAAGACTTTTTTGTTGACTATGAGGACTATTTCATTTCTTCAAAGGGATTATTGCCCACTATAGTAAATATAATGGTCATCTAAATTAGATTCACCCATTCCAGTCCATTTTAGTTTACTGATTCATAAAATGTCTATGTTCACTCTTGCCATCTCCTGCTTGACCACTTACCTTTTACCTTTATTAATGGACCTAACATTCTAAGTTCTTATGCAATATAGTTTTTTTTACAGCATTTGGCTTTACTTCCATCACCAGACACAAAACAACTGGCCATTGTTTTCACTTTGGCTCCATCTCGTCATTCTTTTTGAAGTTATTTCTCCACTCTTTTCCAGTAGCATATTGGGCACCTACCTACCTGGGGAGTTTATCTTTCAGTGTCATATATTTTTGCCTTTTCATACTGTACATGGAGTTCTCAATGAAAGAATACTGAAGCAGTTTTCCATTCGCTTCTCCAGTGGACCATGTTTTGTAAGAACTCTCTGCTATGACCTGTCTGTTTTGGGCGGCCCTACAGAGCATGGCTCATATTTTTGTTGAGTTAGACAAGATCGTGGTCCATGTGATCAGTTTTGTTAGGTTCTTGTGACTGTGTTTTTTATTCTGTATGCCCAATGATGAATAGGATAAGAGGCTTATGGAAGCCTTCTGATGGGAGAGACTGACCGTGGGGGAAACTGATTCTTGTTCTGATCGTCATTAAAACTTCAATCTAATTTTCTGTTGATGGATGGGGCTGTGTTCCCTCCCTATTTTTCGGCCTAAGACCTCCACCACAGACACCTGGATACTGACCTGGATATCCACCAGAGACTTCTGGATACTTACAGGCAAGTCCAGCTCAGTGTCCTGTGTGGACACTGCTTCTTTCTCCTGGCTCCTGGTGCACATAAGGTTTTGTTTGTGCCCTCCAAGAGTCTGTTTCTCATCATATTGTATGTTCTACCTTAATAGCCTTAAGTTGGGCAAATATATAGTCCTCAAGAATGGCAGGTTCTGCAGTCAAAGAGGCCGCAGTGCTGGCCTTGGATTCTGTGTTCCTGTTGAACACAGCCTGGCTTTGCTCCATGCCAGCGCCATTGCCACCACCTCTCAGCACTGCCATCTTATAACCAAGAGCCGGTCCCTTACTGTAGTAAGGTTGCATGTCTTCCTCCAAGACAAGCAGGTACCACAAAGAATGCACTGTGAAAGACTATCTTATCAGGAATCTGCTCCTGGAATCCAGAACAGAAAGATATTCTGAAGATATTCTGGCATCTATCCCCAGGATAGATTCTGAAGAGGTTTGTACAAGGTCACTGTTTAATTAGAAATTCCAAGGAATCCAATAAAATATAAGACAAACATTGTCTTTTATGGTGTGAAATACAGTGTGAATGTTTATGCCCCCCTATAGGACACATGTTGGAATTCATGTGCCAGTGTGATGGTATTAGGAGGTGATTAGATCATAAGGGTAGAACCTTTAGGAATTAAATTTATGCCCTTATAAGAGGCCTGGGAGAGATCTCTTGCCCCTCCAACAAGTGAAAACAAAATGAGAAGTCAGAAATCTGAATCTTGGAAGAGGACTGTCACCAGAATCTAACCAACTTGATCTTGGATGTCCATCCCATAGAATTGTGAGAGATAAATTTCTGGAATTTATAAACTACTCAGCCTGTCTTTTGTTATATCAGCCAGAATCAGTGAAGAAGATCAGTATCAAGAATCAGTGTTGTTTCAGTAACCAGTCCTAAAAATGAAGCACCTTTGAAATGGCAGAGGCTGAAAGAGTTTGGAGATATATGTTAGAAGAGTCTACCTTGTGAAAGGACTTTAAAAACAATTCTGTTGAAGGCCCCAAAGGGAAAGAGCAGTGATCTGGAAAAAGCCCCAATATTCAAAGAGAAAATCTAGGTGGTCATGAACAGAAAGTCTGTAGAGATATGAGTGGTGAAGGCCATTTTTATGAAGTCCTGGATGGAAATGAGGAAAGTGCTATTTTACAAAAGGAAATTATACTGGCTATAGAGGATAAGTTATTGGTGTTTTGCAGTAACAGAAAAGATGGCTGCAATTGTGCTTGTGTCCTGGTGTTTGTGAAAGGTAGAACTTGTGAGCAATGTGATCAGATGCTTGATTGAAACTCTTTCTAAGAAATGAAGGTTTCTTGGCTTGTTTTCTCCTGGATGCTTACAGTAAAATTTGACTAGACAAATGACTTAAAGATAAATTTTTCTTTCATCAAAATTAAAACAAAATTTAAAAATTTGAAAATTCCTCATACTGTAAAAAATGAGAAAGCATGATGGGAAGAGAACCCAAAAGGTGCAGTCAGGTTGTCCCTTTGATAAGGAGACCAGTGAGGGTGTGAACCATGGACTTCCTCAGCCACCCTAAAGAAAAACATCCAGTTTTAACTAAAGGGGAAAGAAGTAGGAAGGGACAAAATGCTAAATTTTACAGGATGGTGCCATAGAGCTGATTAGCTATTAGCATGTGATATTCTTTAAGACAAAGAAATAAACAATCCCTGAGGGGATCCAGAGATCATTAGGGCTGCCTTCTTCTGCTGGTTTCAAAGTAGAAGAGTGCCCTTCAGATTTCAACAGTCCTTATTGTCCCCTAGCTCCACCCCAGGGATTAGGAGTTAGCTAATCCACCTAGGTTCTGAAGGATGGATCTGTCTGGAGCTGTGGGTTCAAGATCCAGCCAGATAGACTCCTCCAGGGCAATGACCAATGGAGATATGGGGATGGAGCCACTCCCACAACCTCTGGCTCACCAGCTTGCAATTCACATCTNCTTGAGGATGGTGTTGATTACTGCCTCCTATACAATGTCACAAACCTCCATCCATAGTTGTTTAGCACTCTGTCTATCAGATCTAATCCTTTGAATCTATTTGTCACTTCTACTGTAAAATCATAAAGAAATTGATTTAAGTCATACCTGAATGATCTAATGGTTTTCCTTACTTTCTTTAAGTCTGAATTTTATAATAAGGATTCATGATCTGAGGCACAGTCAGCTTCCAGTCTTGTTTTGGATGACTGTATAGAGCTTCTCCATCTTCAGCTACAAGGTATATAATCAAGCTGATATTTTTATTGAGCATCTGTTGATGTCCATGTGTAGAGTCTTCTCTTGTGCTGTTTGATGAGGATGTTTACTTTGATCAGTGCATTATCTTGGAAAAAGTGTGAGCCTTGGCCCAGTTTCATTCTTTACTCCAAGGCCAAACTTGCCTGTTATTCCAGGTATCTCTTGAAAAAGTCCCTTTTGGGTGTTAGTGCTGGAAGGGCTTATGGTCATCCTAGAACCATTCACCTTCAGCTTCTTTGGCATTAGCGTTTGGGTTATAGACTTGGGTTGCTATAATATTGAATTTTTTGCCTTGGAAATGAACAGAGATCATTGTATCATTTTGAGATTTCACTCAAAGACTTTTTTGTTGACTATGAGGACTATTTCATTTCTTCAAAGGGATTATTGCCCACTATAGTAAATATAATGGTCATCTAAATTAGATTCACCCATTCCAGTCCATTTTAGTTTACTGATTCATAAAATGTCTATGTTCACTCTTGCCATCTCCTGCTTGACCACTTACCTTTTACCTTTATTAATGGACCTAACATTCTAAGTTCTTATGCAATATAGTTTTTTTTACAGCATTTGGCTTTACTTCCATCACCAGACACAAAACAACTGGCCATTGTTTTCACTTTGGCTCCATCTCGTCATTCTTTTTGAAGTTATTTCTCCACTCTTTTCCAGTAGCATATTGGGCACCTACCTACCTGGGGAGTTTATCTTTCAGTGTCATATATTTTTGCCTTTTCATACTGTACATGGAGTTCTCAATGAAAGAATACTGAAGCAGTTTTCCATTCGCTTCTCCAGTGGACCATGTTTTGTAAGAACTCTCTGCTATGACCTGTCTGTTTTGGGCGGCCCTACAGAGCATGGCTCATATTTTTGTTGAGTTAGACAAGATCGTGGTCCATGTGATCAGTTTTGTTAGGTTCTTGTGACTGTGTTTTTTATTCTGTATGCCCAATGATGAATAGGATAAGAGGCTTATGGAAGCCTTCTGATGGGAGAGACTGACAGTGGGGGAAACTGATTCTTGTTCTGATCGTCATTAAAACTTCAATCTAATTTTCTGTTGATGGATGGGGCTGTGTTCCCTCCCTATTGTTCGGCCTAAGACCTCCACCACAGACACCTGGATACTGACCTGGATATCCACCAGAGACTTCTGGATACTTACAGGCAAGTCCAGCTCAGTGTCCTGTGTGGACACTGCTTCTTTCTCCTGGCTCCTGGTGCACATAAGGTTTTGTTTGTGCCCTCCAAGAGTCTGTTTCTCATCATATTGTATGTTCTATCTTAATAGCCTTAAGTTGGGCAAATATATAGTCCTCAAGAATGGCAGGTTCTGCAGTCAAAGAGGCCGCAGTGCTGGCCTTGGATTCTGTGTTCCTGTTGAACACAGCCTGGCTTTGCTCCATGCCAGCGCCATTGCCACCACCTCTCAGCACTGCCATCTTATAACCAAGAGCCGGTCCCTTACTGTAGTAAGGTTGCATGTCTTCCTCCAAGACAAGCAGGTACCACAAAGAATGCACTGTGAAAGACTATCTTATCAGGAATCTGCTCCTGGAATCCAGAACAGAAAGATATTCTGAAGATATTCTGGCATCTATCCCCAGGATAGATTCTGAAGAGGTTTGTACAAGGTCACTATTTAATTAGAAATTCCAAGGAATCCAATAAAATATAAGACAAACATTGTCTTTTATGGTGTGAAATACAGTGTGAATGTTTATGCCCCCCTATAGGACACATGTTGGAATTCATGTGCCAGTGTGATGGTATTAGGAGGTGATTAGATCATAAGGGTAGAACCTTTAGGAATTAAATTTATGCCCTTATAAGAGGCCTGGGAGAGATCTCTTGCCCCTCCAACAAGTGAAAACAAAATGAGAAGTCAGAAATCTGAATCTTGGAAGAGGACTGTCACCAGAATCTAACCAACTTGATCTTGGATGTCCATCCCATAGAATTGTGAGAGATAAATTTCTGGAATTTATAAACTACTCAGCCTGTCTTTTGTTATATCAGCCAGAATCAGTGAAGAAGATCAGTACCAAGAATCAGTGTTGTTTCAGTAACCAGTCCTAAAAATGAAGCACCTTTGAAATGGCAGAGGCTGAAAGAGTTTGGAGATATATGTTAGAAGAGTCTACCTTGTGAAAGGACTTTAAAAACAATTCTGTTGAAGGCCCCAAAGGGAAAGAGCAGTGATCTGGAAAAAGCCCCAATATTCAAAGAGAAAATCTAGGTGGTCATGAACAGAAAGTCTGTAGAGATATGAGTGGTGAAGGCCATTTTTATGAAGTCCTGGATGGAAATGAGGAAAGTGCTATTTTACAAAAGGAAATTATACTGGCTATAGAGGATAAGTTATTGGTGTTTTGCAGTAACAGAAAAGATGGCTGCAATTGTGCTTGTGCCCTGGTGTTTGTGAAAGGTAGAACTTGTGAGCAATGTGATCAGATGCTTGATTGAAACTCTTTCTAAGAAATGAAGGTTTCTTGGCTTGTTTTCTCCTGGATGCTTACAGTAAAATTTGACTAGACAAATGACTTAAAGATAAATTTTTCTTTCATCAAAATTAAAACAAAATTTAAAAATTTGAAAATTCCTCATACTGTAAAAAATGAGAAAGCATGATGGGAAGAGAACCCAAAAGGTGCAGTCAGGTTGTCCCTTTGATAAGGAGACCAGTGAGGGTGTGAACCATGGACTTCCTCAGCCACCCTAAAGAAAAACATCCAGTTTTAACTAAAGGGGAAAGAAGTAGGAAGGGACAAAATGCTAAATTTTACAGGATGGTGCCATAGAGCTGATTAGCTATTAGCATGTGATATTCTTTAAGACAAAGAAATAAACAATCCCTGAGGGGATCCAGAGATCATTAGGGCTGCCTTCTTCTGCTGGTTTCAAAGTAGAAGAGTGCCCTTCAGATTTCAACAGTCCTTATTGTCCCCTAGCTCCACCCCAGGGATTAGGAGTTAGCTAATCCACCTAGGTTCTGAAGGATGGATCTGTCTGGAGCTGTGGGTTCAAGATCCAGCCAGATAGACTCCTCCAGGGCAATGACCAATGGAGATATGGGGATGGAGCCACTCCCACAACCTCTGGCTCACCAGCTTGCAATTCACATCTAGGAGAGCATGCAATATGGATTTGATGGTAGAATCAAAAGTCTACTTGGATTCAACTACCTCATTAGAACTGATTCAAATGAGTTCATTTTTATAGCTGAATAATATTCCATTGTGTATATGTACCACAACTTCTTTATGTATTAATCTGCCAATGGACATCTAGGTTGATTCCACATCCTAGCTATTATAAATAGTGCTGCAATGAACATTGGGATACATGTGTCTCTTTCAGTTCTGGTTTCCTTGGAGAGCATATGCACAACAGTGGGACTGCTAGTTTGTATGGTATTTTTATTCCTAGTTTTAAAAGGAATATCCATACTGTTCTCCATAGAAGTTTTATCAGTTTGCATTCCCATCAACAGTATAAGAAGGTACTCTTTTCTCCAAACTCTTTCCAGTCTATTTTAGAGTGAAGTAAATCAGAAAGAGAAAGACAAATATCATATATTAACACATATTTGTGGAACCTAGAAACATGATACAAATGATCTTATGTGTAGGGTAGCAAAGGAGACACAGACATAAAGAACATACTTTTGGATACAGTGAGGGAAGGAGAGGGTGCATGATTTGAGAGAATATAATTGAAACACATACATTACCATATGTAAAACAGATAGCCAGTGAGAGTTTGAAGTATGATGCAGGGTACCCAAAGCCAGTGGCACAGCCAGCTCTGTGCCAACCTGGAAGCATGGAGTGGGGAGGGAGGCAAGAGAGAGTTCAAGGAGGGAGGGGGCACGTGTACATCTATGGTGAGTTCATGTTGATGCATGGCAAAACCATCACAATATTGTAAAGCAATTATTCTCCAATGACAACAATAATTTTAAAAGTCTACCTAAAGAATATAACTATAGGGCTACTAGAATGGGGGAATGCTTTAAGTCATCCATATATTCATTAATAATGTTTTTAGTTTTAGGTACTTGATATATAATGCTGCTGCTGCTGCTGCTGCTGCTGCTGCTGCTGCTGCTGCTGCTAAGTCGCTTCAGTCATGCCCGACTCTGTGTGACTCCATAGACGGCAGCCTACCAGGCTCCCCCATCCCTGGGATGCTCCAGACAAGAACACTGGAGTGGATTGCCATTTCCTTCTCCAATGCATGAAAGTGAAAAGTGAAAGTGAAGTCGCTCAGTCATGTCTGACTCTTAACGACCCCATGGACTGCAGCCCACCAGGCTCTTCTGTCCATGGGATTGTCCAGGCAAAAGTACTGTAGTGGGGTGCCATTGCCTTCTCCATGATATGTAGTAGTAAACAAACAAACAAACCAAAAAACCACTTAACTTTATAATCTATATAAGAAAATTATCATTAATTAAATGATCTTTCAAAAAATGAATAATTATAGCTGTGTTAAGCATTTGATTGAGACCTGTTTATTCAAGAGAACCGTTAGTCAAGGGAACAATAATTTAACTGATATATGAAGAAAATCAAACTATTATCTAGGAATTAAAAAGGAAGACAATATTCTAAGAAGAAGAAAAAGCAAATAAATGTTTTTTTAAAGAGAGGAAAGGAAGAAAAGAAGTGGGTATTGTTATACCTGGGAGAACATGGATGATGATTGTCAAGAGATAAAGCTAAGTGGGTGGTGTGATCTTCTGAGCAGGTTTTGTGGGGTTTTGTCATTTATTATTATTATTTTTAAATTTTTATTTTTACTTTATTTTGCTTTACAATACTGTATTGGTTTTGCCATACATTGACATGAATCAGCCACAAGTGTACATGAGTTCCCAATCCTGAACCCTCCTCCCACCTCCCACCCTATATCATCTCTCTGAATAATTCTCATGCACCAGCCCCAAACATCCTGAATCCTGTAATTCCTGTTGTGGTTTTTCAGTTGCCCATGGGCTACAGCACGCCAGACCTCTTTGTCCCTCACTGTCTTCTGAAGTTTGCCCAAGTTCATGCCCAGTATATCAGTGATACCATCCAACCATCTCACCCTCTGACACCCTCTTCTCCTTATGTCCTCAATTTTTCCCAGCATCAGGAAGTTTTCCAATGAATCAGCTGTTTGTTTGCATCAGATGACCAAAATACTGGAGTTTCAGTTCCTGCAGCAGTCCTTCCAATGAGTATTTGGGTTGATTTCCCTTATGATTGACTGGTTTGATCTTGCTGCTCAAAAAACTCTCAGCAGTCTTCTCCAGCATAACAGTTTAAAGACATCAATTCTTAGGCACTCTGTTGATTTTTAACTATTTGAGCAATAAAAATCAACTAAGATGTTAAAGCAAGTGTTCTGCATGAACAGATGAACATTCTAATGAATTTCCCCAAGCAGATGACATGCAATATAAATGTAGTACCTCATACAAGTGTTCATATTACGGTATTGTTAGTAGGTATGCAGAAGAATATTTGAACTAATTGCATGTTTTGGAGGTGAAAAAATCAGGTTATAGTATATTAAAAATTATAGGGACTTTCCTGGTGTGCTAGTGGTTGGACTTCCTACCATTTCAAAAGGTATAGGTTCAATTCCTGGTTGGGGACCTAAGATCCCAATGTCATGCAGTGCAGACAATGTAAATTAATACATAAAAATTTAAAAATACTTCAAAAAACAGGGGAAAATATTTGGGATCCTGGCTAGTGCAAAGGAAGTTAATTGAGATGAAAGACTGGGATAATATCTCACTGAAAACTGTAGTATGTTCTGAGAGACAGGGGAGCACTGTCTACAGGGAAGCAGGCAATAGTCTCTTGTCTGCTTTAAGTGTCTGGACAACTAGGGTCCACCAAACATGGTGCCCATCTGCTAAGGGTCTGGCCATCATCTGGCTTCATCACTTCCATCCTCTGATTCTTCATATTTCTTAGAGCATTGCTCTGTGTTGACCACTTGTCACTGGATCCTTAATGAACATTGGTCATGAACATTGTGGATCATGTTTCTAGTCTAACACATGACCAGGTCTTCCTTCTGATTCTTTAATGTCTTCACTAATGACTCATATAAATAATTTTTTATACCTTTCTTACACCTCTGTCCTCCTGACATAACTTCTCACTTGGTTTTCTTCTCAAATACATTATTCCATTGCTTTCAATAAACTATTCATCAGTCTAATGTAAAAATACTCAATATTTACAGTGACAAACAGATGTAGTCACTGAACTACACTATAAACAAAACAGAAAGTATTAATATTCTAGAGTGTTGGTGAAGATAAAAAATTAATAAGACAATAAGTAGTATGCTTGATGATGATAAAAATATATGGCAAAAAAGTAAAACAAGAGATCAGGTTTGTTCAAGTGGGAGCTTGAAATTTCAAATAGGTTAAAAAATTGCACTAGGTTGTCACATAAGACCTAAGATTATACATATTTACAAGTGATTCTAAAATATGAAAGACTTAAATATTTTATTTAATTTTTTAAAATAATAAATTTAAATTTTCTATATTTACTTTTAAAATCTTAATTTTCAAGGAAAAAACCCCCAGATTTAATATATAGATTTGATTGTGGTTATTGATATCTTAAAAAACAAGGAACACCTAGGTTCTTTGGAAATTAAGAAAGTAACATGTGGCTCCCTGTTTTACACAGATGTTGTGGTGGTCCTAGAAGCATCCAGACCATTACCATTGAGCAACGTTTTACTTGTTCACTTTTTTACTTTCTGTTTCTATCTAGCGTGCATCTAACTCAAGAAAATGAACTATGCATGCTGTAGTTTGTCATTGTTGAAATATATCACGTTAGTAGCTGAATTTAGTCAAGGCTATGTTTTTTCCAGTGGTCATGTATGGATGTGAGAGTTGAACTGTGAAGAAGGCTGAATGCCAAAGAATTGAGGCTTTTGAACTGTGGTGCTGGAGAAGATTTTTGAGAGTCCCTTGGACTGAAAGGAGATCCAACCAGTCCATTCTGAAGGAGATCAGCCCTGGGATTTCTTTGGAAGGAATGATGCTAAAGCTGAAACTCCAGTACTTTAGCTACCTTATGTGAAGAGTTGACTCATTGGAAAAGACTCTGATGCTGGGAGGGATGGGGGGCAGGAGGAGAAAGGGATAACAGAGGATGAGATGGCTATATGGTATCACTGACTCGATGGACGTGAGTCTGAGTGAACTCCGGGAGATGGTGATGGACAGGGAGGCCTGGCATGCTGCGATTCATGGGGTCACAAAGAGTCGGACACGACTGAGTAACTGAACTGAACTGAACTGAGTGATTGAGTAGGTAATCAAAAATAGAGAAAGTTACAGGATTTGGAAGTATTTTAAGAAAGATTTGGTGGAAGAAAAGAGAGAGTATGCTCTTAGGAATGAGATTGCAATGACTATACTGCAAGTTACAGGCACACAATGGGCAGGGACTGGGATATTTATCATTTATTAAACACATTATTGCAATGTCTTTGAAAAAGCTTATATAAATTCTGATTTTTCATATTTCTTATTCTGTCTTGTGTTTGATTAACAACACACAATTTGGACTCTAACTTTTGCATAAAGGACAGAAAGGTTAATTCAACAAGGTTTTTTGAAATATAAAAAGTCATCTTACTATGCTCTAATAAATCTCAGCCTCATGGAAACACCTCAGGGAAATTGGAAATTATAGTAGAAATGCTCCTCTCCATCATTACAGAGTTGTACTCAACAGACTAAAGAAGCATATTAAAACACAATGAAACAAGTGTAAAATGAATGTTTCGCACAAATAAAAGCAAACTTAGGGAAGATAATATGGCAGAAAACACTCTCAAAACTTGCACATTTCTTTCATTAAGACTGTCAGATAAATTTTCACTGAGTTGTTTCTTTTTGTTTTGGTTTCTGAATTAAAATAAGTTTCATCTGTTCAATTGTTGGTTTTCTCCTTGGATTTAAAATGCAACCTAATCAATGTTCGATATTTTTGCATTAAGTGCTAACATTTAGGAATTACAGACAAGGTATGAGAAGAAGCCTCCATATGGAAGTATAAATAATTCATGGGTAGTGTGTTTTGTACTGTCTCATAGGGGATATAAACTTGGCACTCTTCAAGGTGAGTATCATGATTAATTATTGTTAAAATGTTAAATGAGAGGCTTCTATTTTTTTTCTTTTTTCCTGAAAAAGCAATGCATGTGCAGAGAAATTATTTGGGTAGCTTGTCCCTCTGTGTATTTGGATGGGTTGACCAAAGGGACATAATTCCTTTTAGGTAGTGATACATAGGGAATGAGAGCGATGGGGAGTCCATGCAGCCAGTGGAGCCTGGGTGTTAGGGATACATCCTGAGTCAACCTGATCAGCTGCAGAGATAATAAAATGAAACACCGGAGCTATGATAGAGGTTGATGAATTGTTGAACTGCAGGAAATAATTGCATGATTAATAAACAGTAAGAGCTTTTCTCCTGGTATTAACCCTCTAAAATTATATTTCTGAAATGTCATGGTTTAGCATTTTAATGCATTTTAAAGTTGTATTTTTAACAGCCCTGTGTATGTTTAAACAAATGATTTTCATTATAGTGTCCTTGGATCCCTGTATTTAGGAAACCCAAAGAATGAAGTACAATTTAAATAATTTCCTTATTTACTTTGTGATGATCAGATTTGTGCAACATAAGCCTATTCATATTATCCTAAAATAGATGTTTTTCTTTTAAATTATTTTGATGAACAGCTAGAAAACAGAAGACTTTTAGGGCATTACAATTATTCTACCCTGTAACACAGTGGTAGATACATATCATTACACATTTGTTAAAATCTACAGAAGGTACTCCTTCATGGATCACAGCCTTGTCATAATGAAGGGGCTGGTATAACTCAATGAAGGTATGAAACATGAAACCCAAAATAGACTGCTCCAGCCATTCAGAGCCAACCAAAATGTCATAATGAAGAGTTGTGACAAAGCATGGTCCACTGGAGGAAGAAATGTAAGGTAAAAGGTAAAAGCAAAGTCTGATGCTGTAAAAACAAACAAACTAACAACAACAACAAAAAAACAATATTGCATATTGTTAAGTCCGTGAATCAAAGTAAATTAGATGTGGTCAAACAGGAGATGGCAAGAGTGAACACTGACATCCTAGGAATCAGTGAACTAAAGTGGATAGAAATGGGAAATTTTAATGTGGATGACTATTATGTCTACTACTATGAGCAAGAATCCCTTAGATGAAATGGAGTAAGCCCTCATAGTCAACAAAAGAGTCTGAAATGCAGCATTTGGGTGCAGTCTCAAAAATGCCAGGATGACCTTGGTTCATTAAAGGCAAAACATTTACAAGGCAAAACAAGTTTCCAAGTCTCTGCCCCAACCACTGGTGCTGAAAAAGCTGAACTTGACTGGTTCTATGAATAACTACAAGTCTTTTGTAGAATTAACACCCAAAAAAGTGTCCTTTACATCATAGAGGAATGGAATGCAAAAGTAGGAATTCAAAAGATACCCAGAGTAACAGGTAAGTTTGGTCTTCGTACAAAAAGAACCAGGGCAAAAGCTAACAGAGCTTTGCAAGAGAAGACACTGGTCATAACAAACACCCCCTTCCAATGACACAAGAGATAACTGTACACATGGGCATCATCAAATAGTTAATTTCAAATCAGATTGATTATATTATTTGCAGCTGAAGATGTAAAAGCTCTATACAGTTCCCCTGGAGCTGACGGTGTCTGAGATTATGAACTCCTTATTGCAAAATTCAGACTTAAATTGAAGAAAGAAGGGTAAATAACTAGACCTATCAAGTTTGGCCTAAATAAAATCTCCTATGATTAGATGGTGTAGATGATAAATAGATTCAAGGGATTAGATTGAATAGACAGAGTATCTGAAGAACTATGGAATGATATTTGTAACATTGTAAAGGAGGTGGTGATCAAGACCATCTACAAGAAAAAGAACTGCAAGAAGGCAAACTGGTTGTTTGAGGATGCTTTAAAAATGGCTGAGGGAAGAAGAAAGGTGAAAGACAATAGAGAAAGTGAAAGAAATGTAAAACTAAATGCAGAGTTCCAGAGAATAGCAAGGAAAAGGAGGTCCTCTTAAATGAACAATGCAAAAAAAAAAAAAAATAATAAAAAATAGAGGAAAGCAATAGAATGGGAAAGAATAGAAATATCTTCAAGAAAATCATGGACATTTTAGGCAAAATAATGTCTCTGCTCTTTAATATGCTGTCTAAGTTTGTCATAGCTTTTCTTTTAAGGAGCAAGCTTCTTTTAATGTCATGGCTACAAACAACATCCTTAATGATTCTGGAGCCTAAGAAAAATAAAATTTGTCAGAGTACATCATGTGAAGTGTCAGGCTGGGTGAATAACAAGCTGGAATCATTGCTGGGAGAAGTATCAATAGCCTCAGATATGTAGATGAAACCACTCTAATGACAGAAAGTGAAGAAGAACTAAAAACCTTCTTGGTGAGAGTGAAAATACTGGCTTAAAGTTCAATATTAAAAAAAATAATAATGACATCTAATAGAAGAGGAAAAAGTGGAAGAGCGACAGATTTTACTTTCTTGGTTTCCAAAATCACCACAAACAATGACTGCTGTCATGAAATAAAAAGGGACGAGCTCCTTGTAATGGGCTTCCTTCATAGCTCAGGCTGTAAAGAAGCAGCCTGCAGTGCAGGAGACCTGGGTTCGAGTCTTGGGTCAGAAAGATCCCCTGGAAAAGGAAATGGCAACCCACTCTAGTATTCTTGCCTGGAGAATCCAATGGACAGAGGAGTCTGGTAGGCTACAGTCCATGGAGTGGCAAGCTATAGCTTTGGTTATATGGAAATTTTTAGGCAAAATAATGTCTCTGCTCTTTAATATGCTGTCTAGGTTTGTCATAGTTTTTCTTTTAAGGAGTAAGCATCTTTTAACTGCATGGCTACTGACAGCATCCATAATGATTTTGGAGCCCAAGAAAAATAAAATCTGTCAGAGTACATCATGTGAAGTTATTAAAGGAGAGATATGACAAACCTAGAGAGTGTATTAAAAAGCAGAGATATCACTTTGATGACAAAGTTTGGTATAGTCATAACTATAGTTTTTTAGAGTAGTCATTTACATATGTGAGATTTCCACCATAAAGAAGACTGGGTGCCAATGAATTGATGCTTTTAAATTGTGGTGCTGCAGGAGAATCTTAAGAGTCCCTTGAACTGCAAGGAGATCAAAACAGTCAATCCTAAAAGAAATCACCCCTGAATATTTATTGGAAGAACTGATGCTGAAGCTCTAATACTTTGGCCACCTAATGAAAAGAATCAACTCATTGGACAAGGTTCTGATGTGGGGAAATACTGAAGACAGATGGAGAATGGGGCCAGCAGAGGTGAGATGGTTTGGTAGTATTACCAAATCAATGGACACGAATTTGAGCAAACACTAGGAGAGTGAAGGACAGCAGAACCTGCTGCAGTCCATGGGATGGCAAAGAGTCAGACAAGACTTAGCGACCAAACAAGCTTAGAAGGCACAACACCAGCAGTGAATCCTAATGGAAACTGTGGTTTTTGACTGATAGTTCGATTGCTCAGTCGAGAGTTTTTTATGGTCCAACTCTCACATCCATACATGACTACTGGAAAAACCATAGCTTTGACCATATGGATTTTGTTGGCAAAGCAGTCTCTGCTTTTTAATATACTATCTAGGTTTGTCACAGCTTTTCTTCCAAGGAGCAAGCATCTTTTAATTTCAAGACTGCAGTCACCATCTGCAGTGATCTTGGAATCCAAGAAAATAAAATCTGTCACTGTTTCCATTGTTTCTCCATCTATTTGCCATGAAATGTTGGGACCGGATGCCATGATCTTTGTTTTTTTGAATGTTGAATTTTAAGCCAGCTTTTTCACTCTCTTCTTCCACTTTCATCAAGAAGCTCTTTAGGTCCACTTTGTTTTCTGCCATAAGGGTGGTATTATCTGCATATCTGAGGTTATTGATATTTCTCCTGGCATTCTTGATTTCAGCTTGTGCTTCATCCAGCCCAGCATTTCATATGTTGTTCTCTGCATGTAAGTTAAATAGCTAGAGTGATATTAAACAGCCTTGATGTATCATTTCCTGATTTTGAACCAATCAGTTGTTCCATGTTCGGCTCTAACTGTTGCTTCTTGACCTGCATACAGATGTCTCAGGATGCAAGTAAGGTGGTTTGGTATTTCATCTCTTGAAGAATTTTTTTCTATGATCCAATGGATGTTGGAAATTTGACCTCCGGTTCCCCTGCCTTTTTTTAAGTCCAGCTTGAACATCTGAAAGTTCTCTTAAGGCGATAATGAATTATTAACTAGGTTCATGAATGTCAAAGTGTTAGTCACTCAGTCGTGCCTGACTCTTTACAACCCATGAACTGCAGTCTGCCAGGCTCCTCTGTCCATAGAATTTTTCAGGCAAGGATATTGGAGTGATTTGTTATTTTCTTCTCCAGGGAATCTTCCTGACCCAGGGATGGAACCTGGGTCTCCTGCACTGCAGGCAATTTCTTTACCAACTGAGCTAAATTGTTTAAAATATACCACTAGTGCAAGATGTTGAGAACGCAGAGGCCATGGGTGTGTGGTGTCAGATAATATACAAGAGATCTCTATAATTTCCACTAAATTTTTCTCTGAAACTAAAACTGCCCCAAAACAATAAAAGCTATTAAAAAGTTTTCCTTATATTTCCCAATGCCTATTTTGGAGTCTAGAAAATAGGCCAGAATTATAAAATGTACAAATAATTCTCAGACACATACTGTTTATGATAGTTTGCAAAAATGGTTGTAATAATTCTTTCTCTGTGTATACTACACTCTTTTCCAATATGATATAACCATTTCTCTCAGAAGGAGGGCTTCACTAGTTGCTCAGTGTTAAAGAATTCGCCTGCCAATGCAGGAAAAGTAGGTTCCATCCCTGGATCAGAAAGATCCCCTGGAGAAGAAAATGGCAATGCATTCCAGTATTCTTGCCTGGGAAATCCCTTGAATGGAGGAGCCAGGAGGGCTACAGTGTATGAGGTCACAAAGATTCAGACATTACTGAGCAGCTGAGCACTGCCACCTCATCAAGGAGTGAAGTCTAATTCTCCATCCTTGAATCCTGGCCTAATGACATGTTTCAATAAGTATCAAGACTTAAGTCCCTTCCTGCCTGGAATATAGTAGTAGGGTATGAAGACATCAGGTTTAGCCTTCTAAGGATGAGACCACGTGAAAAGTCAAAGAGTCAGGTGTCACCAAGCTACGGACCTGTAAGTGGTGCTGGATCATTTAGCTTAAGTCCATTTCAAATGTGACTATAGCCACATAAAGACCCCAGGTAGACCTGCAAGTAGTTGATATACTAGTTAATAGATTTAGTGGAAGGACTGATGCTGAAGCTGAAGCTACGATACTTTGGCCACCTGATGATAAGAACTGACTCATTGGAAAAGATCCTGATGCTGGGAAAGATTGAAGGGGGAGGGAGAAGGGGATGGCAGAGGATGAGACGGTTGGGTGGCATCACCAACTCAATGCACATGAGTTTGAGTAAGCTCTAGGAGTTGCTGATAGACAAGGAAGCCTGGTCTTCTATAGTCCATGGGGTCACAAAGAGTTGGAAACAAATGAGCAACTGAACTGAACTGATGTTGAAAAAGTATACTTCAATGATCTGTGATTTCCTTATCTATCAGGCTAGTCCTGATGCCAATTCTGAGGATTTCTGGTAGTCTATATAAATTATCTATACCTGCTATATGCTTATTCAGTGCACCATATTTATTTTAATGATGTTATAACATTGTTCTATCAGCAAGGTCCCAAAGTCCTGTTCAGCATCATCATCAGAATGGATGTGGTTACACTGGGATGTTTGCTGTAGTTTGATGATGTTCTCTCATGTAAACTACTCTTCTCAATTTGTTAACTTTTCACAAAATACCCAAACAAATTTTACATGGATTAATGAAGCTGATTCAAAGAAAAAGAGCCACAAGTCAAGCAATCAGATATTTCCCATAGTTGATGCTTCTCAAAGAGAGAGAAATCTCAATGAACAATGCAACTGATAAGACAGATTCTTGTGACTCTTTACCCTTTAATCATTTGTATGCATTCAGTGTTTATCACTCTAATAGGAAAGGGAAATTGGGCCAAACCTCCCCCAGAGGCCACCATGGAGAAGACCTGGTGGACAACAGGGCCACTGAAGTAAAAAGCTAAGATAAAACAAGTATGGGAAAATATGTATGCAAGAGATAATTTAAATAATATAAGCTATATTAATATATTTCAATGATTTAACTGAGAATAATAATATAATTTTAAGTAGTGCAATAAAATGAAGAGAGATTTAAAAAAAAAAGAGTGAAAGAGGAATAGTGTCTGCTAATTTTCTATTCACATACAATGGGAGTCCATACCTTCAGTTTTAATTTAAGGGAAAAAAAGATTAAAAAGCAGATTAAATAAATTTATTAATTAGCCATTATGTTTATTAAAAACTGTTTACATGAACAGGGAAAAATTAATTAAAAAAAAGAAAGCACAAAAATATTTTTTAAGCATATAACATAAAAGGAAATTTAATGGCATGAATAAGAAACAGCAAAATATGATTAAAGACAAAATCTCAGAAAATATGACTGATTTCAATAAATGTAAGCATAAAGTGAACTTCATTTGTCATTTAAGATAAACTTAAATATTAAGTAGAATGCAGTCCAAGATTGGATCATAAAGAACATCCAACTATATGGAAAATAAAATTCATTCAAAAGTTTAAAACAAATATATGAAAATTAAAGAATAGCAATGTTAATCACATGCAAAGTAAAGTTTTTAAAAATATAACAGACCAAATAGCAAAAATACATAGATATGCAAAGGGTCTTAACAATACATACTAAATGCTATCCACTGAAAACTGCCAAGATATTATTTTAATTACACATAAAATGCTTACAAAATTATTGTATATTAGGCCAAAAAGTAAACATTAATACATTTAAAAATGTAAAAATCAACCATAAATACGTTTTTGGTTCAATTTAAAATATTCACAATAGTAAAATAGTAATTTCTATCTTCTTTTAATTTGAATGAAAGATCACAAACTTTAGAGAACCTCATTTATGGAATTACAAAATATAATTAACACAGAACTAAAGGAAGGGTGCAAATAAATAAATGAATTAATAAGTTAAAGATAAAAGTCATCATCATGTGAAGTAAAGAGGAATGACGCTACTTTAACCATCTGAAGACTAATAGTCCCTTACATATAAACAAGGTGAGGTGAGGTGAAGTTGCTCAGTCGTGTCCGACTCTTTCTGACCCTGTGGACTGTAACCTACTAGGCTTCTCCATCCATGGGATTCTCCAGGCAAGAATACTGGAGTGGATTGCCATTTCCTCCTCCAGGGGATCTTCCCAACCTAGGGATTGAACCCAGGTCTCCCGCATTGGAGGCAGGCGCTTTAACCTCTGAGCCACCACTTTCAAAGCTATGAATATGCATTATCCAATCACATAAGTTAGTTCATATGTCTGGCATACATGGTCATGTGCATGCATCTTCCTCAAGTGGTTGTGCTTTTGTGTACTTTACAGTATAGTTTTGCACAGAGAACAGAACTATAGTATATTTCAAGTTCAGGATGTTTGGAAGCAAGCTTGAACACAGTGGTGATGTAGCTGGTACAATTGTAGCTGATTATGTTAGCTGAGTACAGAGGCTAACTTTGTTGAGCTTAAGAACAAGTGGAACTTTAAAATACACTGATTCATGTCAATGTATGGCAAAAACCACTACAAGCTCAGTAAATAAATATGAAGAAAAACAGACACACACAAGTTAATTAAGACAAGGAACCTAAAAATGTGATCTCCTATATTCAAGTTTTTAAAATCATATTTTGCTGAATATTTATGTTGAAATGATGATTATAAATTTATCATATTAAAAATATATATATATACATACATACATACACATATATATTGTAGTTATTGTTTAGTTGCTAAGCCATGTCTGACTCTTTGTAATTCCATGGACTATAGACCACCAGTTTCCTCTGTCCATGGAAGATTTTACAGGCGAGAACACTGGAGTGGGTTGCCATTTCCTTCTCCAAGAAATTGTTCTGACCCAAGGATCAAACACCCACCTCCAGCATTATAGATGGTGTATATATATACACACACATATAACATATATATATATGTGTGTGTGTGTGTCTGTGTATATACATATACATACATACATGTACAAAGATACAGTCACATTACATAAATATATTTTGTGTGTTTTTAGTGTTTTTGTGTTTTAGTCTTTCCTGCATTAAAATGTATAGTTAACTATACACAGAAAATATAGACATTGTTACAAAAGACATCTCAGTAAATGAAGAAATCACAGTACAAAATAACATGAACATAATATTTAAGATAAAACAAAAAATAATATTCATGCATACTTATAACACATGCCATAATGTCCAATAAAGATGCTTGCCAGAAGTAAATCTGATTTTGTCTCTGAACTTCATAAAGGACACTGCAAATAAATACAATTAGTTATAGCACAGGTTCTAACATGTAAAGAACACAGACATTGTAACTCCCATTCTTACAATAAAACATACACACATACACAAATTGAAAGTCAAATACTTTTCTGGATTCATAGGAGACCTGAAATTGCAAGGCAAACCATCTCCAAAATCTGGAGGGACAAGCTCATTCAAACAGATACACCCAAATTTATATGCCTAAACAGACATCTCTAGCTATAAACTGTCAGAAACACATACATGGTATTTTTAATGAGTTTGTGAATACTGAGTATGGATTAGCATGAGAATAAGCAACTCTTGAAGGCCAGAATTTTAGAGAGGGACCTAGAAATCAAGGAATTTTTCCCTCCAATATCCCCACCAGATTTTTAGGGTCAAGATCCAAACCAACCCTTTGAATCATGCTCAGATCATTCTCCATAATCCAGCATACACTCCAGAGGTAAAGTCATTCCTGGAATCTTATCCCAGGGGAGGGAGACATACCTCCCACTGCAAGTCCCTCTAAAACTTCTCATCTCACAGATGGTAGAGAGATAAGCCATAGGATGGGAGAATCAATTCCAGATATACAAGACCACAGAAAATTTAAGATTTAATCACAAAATTGTTGTCTTTCCTTACCATGTCTTTTAGACTCACCAGCAGGGCTTAAGTATAATAACAGTAGATTATAGCTGAAAAATTTATAAGAAAAAGACTCTCTGAGAAGCCAACCTAGAAAAACCCAAACTTAAGTGAGGAGACAAGATAAGGACGTGTGAGAATTTTGAAGCACATGGAACCTACAATTGCACCAGACATGAAACGCTCACCAACTTCTAGCCAGATTGGCAAAAATAAGCAAACCAAGCAAAAAATAAACACATCAATAAAATAAAGATCTCACTTACTAAAACCATTTTTTTATCTCAGTTTCTGATTCAGCAACAAATTAAAAGTCACAGGTTGAAGGTACAGAACAAACATTAGAACCAAAATTCAGATATTTCACATATGGTGGTATTTTCAGATGGGAATTACAAGCAATTATGTTTAATATGCCAAGAGCTCTTATAGTGTAAGTGGAAAATTGAACAACAAATGATTAACCGAAGGAAAGAGATGATGACTGAAAGAAAGAATCTAAAACAAATATTCAGTTCACTTCAGTCGCTCAGTCGTGTCTGACTCTTTGCGATCCCATGAATCACAGCATGCCAGTCTTCCCTGTCCATCACCAACTCCTGGAGTTCACTCAGACTCACATTCATCGAGTCAGTGATGCCATCCAGCCATCTCATCCTCTGTCATTTCTTTCTCCTCCTGCCCCCAATCCCTCCCAGCATCAGAGTCTTTTCCAATGAGTCAGTTCTTTGCATGAGGTGGCCAAAGTACTGGAGTTTCAGCTTTAGCATCATTCCTTCCAAAGAAATCCCAGGGCTGATCTCCTTCAGAATGGATTGGTTAGATCTCCTTGCAGTCCAAGGGACTCTCAAAAGTCTTCTCCAACACCACAGTTCAAAAACACCAATTCTTCAGCACTCATTAGACATCAAAAATACTGTAACAGAAATGAAGAATACTTTTAATGGGCTGTTTAGTAGGCTGAACTCTGCCAAAAACGACTTAGTGAGGTTAAAAAAAAAAAGGCAATAAAACTTAAAAGTTGAAATACAAAGAGAATGACAAATGTAAATGAAACAGCAAAATATCAAAGAATTGTGGCAAAATTACGAAAAATGTAACATATGCATGATTAGAAAAGCTGAAGGAAAAGAGAAGAGAAAATGGAGAGGAAGTATTTGAAGCAATAAAGTCAGAATTTTCCAAAACTGATGTAAGACATCAAATCACAGATCCAGGAAACTCAGGGAGCACAGAGAGAAATATAAAAGCATCACTTAGGCATGACTGCATGTTCTATTTAAACTGCATATAATCAAAGACAAAGACAAAATCTTGAAAGAAGCCAGAAAAAGAAAAAAAAATAAAACTATTTCCAAACAAGGATAAGAATTACATTAAACTTTTAGCAACAAATCTTGCAAGCAAGATAATAATTGAGTAAAATTTTTAAATTATGCAAAGAACAATATCCATAATTCTAGAATACTATATCCAGCAAAACTATTCTTAAAAAATGCTACAAACAAACAGAAAATCTAAAAGATCTTCATGGAGATAGAAAAATGATACAGCTCAGAAACTCATATTGTCATAATGAAAGTAAGAGCATCAAACAGGTATACATCATCTTTCTTATTAATTTACTTAAATTTAGCAGTTTCTTTAGGTAATAGTAGTAATTTTGCATTGGACACTCATGACATATAGATAAGTAAAATGAATGACATTGATGTCATAATGTACAGGGTGGATAGAACTGAGAATACTCTGTTGAAAAGCAAGTGCACTTGCTCAGTCATGTCAAACTCTTTGTGATCCCATGGACTGTAGTCCACAAGCTCCTCTGTCCATGGAATTTTCCAGGCAAGAAATATAGGAGTGGATTATGACTTCCTTCTCCAAGGAATCTTCCCAACCCAGGGATCAAACCTGCATCTCTTGTGTTTCCTGCATTGGCAGGCAGATTCTTTACCACTTGGTAAGGTACATGCAAACAAATAAAGCAGTCTATTCTTATTTGAAAGTGGATTTATATTAGATTCAAAAATATAGCACAGAAAGCTCAGCTTAGTGCTCTGTGATGACTTGGAGGGGTAAGATGGAGGGCACCTGAGAAGGAGGTCCAAGAGAGAACTTGGACCAAGCTACACATATGCATATGTATAGCTGATTCATTTCATCTCACAACAGAAATTAGTGCAACATTGTAAAGCAATTATACTACAAAAATAAGTTTTTAGAATATATTTGAAACTTTAAAGCAGATAGTTAACAGCTAAAGTGAATATGCTTAAATGAAGAGATAAAATTAAATTGTAAAAACAATTTAATTAAAATCTAAATTTTGACCTTGGGCAGGCGGCTGTAGGCAGTGGACATGCACTGGGTTATTCCAACTATCTCCAGACCGGGGTGAGGGGGTAGTTCAAGAGTGGGCTCATCCTGAGTCTGAGGGACTCCAACCTGACAGCCAGCCCAAGCACTTGCTCAGAGGAAGAGGGAAAACATGGACGTGGTGGCTAGATAAGTGCTGGACTCAAATCCAGGCCAGCTATATGGCAGTCTGAGGTTTTGGAACAGAAGAGGTGCACTGCTCTTGGTGATGACACTGTGCCCTGTACTGGAATGACTGACTTGTAAAGGCTTCCCCCAAGAAACAGCAGAGTCCTTGCATCTTTTAGCCGCTGCTATCCCCAGTACAGAGCCCCTGGGAACTGAAGATGGTCTGGCCCTTTCTCTAGGGCAACACCACCTGTGCAGAGATCCTGCAGCAGTGCTGGTGTGGGGCATGAGGAGCTGTTCAATCAGATGCAACTGAAAATGTCTGACCATCTGGATGATGAAGAGAAACCACCACTCCCCCACTGAAGTTGGACAGTAACAACTAGACTCTTTAGCACTCAACTATAGCTCCAAACCCTTTACCCACCCCTGAAGAGAAGACAAAGAAAGGCAAACTCCATCCTATCTTCCCAAGGGCAGGGGATAAGAGTAAAATATAAGTGGCTGAGTACTGAAAAGTGCTAGTTTTGTTCTTTCATCATCACGTTTCTCGAGTAACCATTTCTTGAACATGGGTTGTTCAGGGCCTTTTGCATTTTTTCAGAGAATAATGTTTGATTGGCTGATTGTGACTTACAGAAAATACACTTATACTGTGTTTGCTTTTCACATAACATTGAATTCATAGTGGTAAGCCAAGGGGTACCATAGCAAGAGTACTGTCTAAAATATATGAGTAGTGATTTTCTTTCTGATACATTAATGGAGAATTTATAGCAATCCCTTCCTAAATGCAGGGTGTCTGTACTAGGAATTTGAGGATAGGTGGATTTACTTCTCTGTATCTTTTTGACAACCATGAAAAATTTGAATCAAGTGTATGGAAGTCAGTCCAAGTGCCACATTGCTGTCTCTCTGACTGTATCACAAGGTGGGAAGAAAGTGCTGAACCATTTGTTCCCTCTCCCATTCTGCCAGTCATTCCATACACAATCATGCCCTGTTCACCGAGTATCCCAATAATGTAGGGCTTTCTTGGAGGCTTAGTGGGTAAATAATTTGCCAGCAATTCAAGAGACACAGGAGACTCAGGTGTGATCCCTGTGTCAGGAAGATCCCCTGGAATAGAAAATGGTAACGTACTCCAGCATTCTTGCCTGGGAAGCTCTATGGATAGAGGAGCCTGGCAGACTACAGTCCATTGGGCTCACAAAGTCACACATGACTGAGCACATGGCACATCACAACAATACTTTATCATCTATCCTTGTGTTGTTCATAGTACCATTATGTCCCTAAATTTCAAACACTGCCACCTTGTAACATTGGAGGACATAGAATCTTTAGTAAGTAACTACCAGGTTACCTTAATTACCATTACCATAAAGCTTAAACATAGCTTCTGTAAACGTGACTATCATGATGGAAGACAGTAACGCCAAGTACAAGGACTCCAGTATCAAAGAAAGCTGCTAAAGGACAAGAAGGGTGATGTTTCTTGAAGAGAAAGGACACACTTGATCTTCTTAAAGGTAAAACAAATAGCTTTGTAGGTCACTTACATGGTATTAATAAATGTGTACCATAAGGAAAGTTGAAATTCTTATTAGGGGCAGTATTGCCTTTTGTACACCTATGTTGCTTAAAAGATGCTTTATCCCTGGTGACCCAAGGATGGAAAAAACTGAAGTGATGTTAGACCTCTGGACTGAAGAGAAACAAAGGAATAAGAAAACACTTTCCATGCAAGGAACCTGCCATCATGCAAGAGGAATTTTTGAAGACATGTTTTCAGAAATTGAAGTGGGTCCAGAAAGCAAAATTCCAGGAGTAAGGGATGGTTTGAGAAATGCACGGTGTACCATGACCCAGAGATCTAGTTGAATGTGATGGTAATGCAGAAGAAAGAAAACGCTATATCTTATAGCCCCTGTGTTGTGTCTACCACAACCGTAGAAAGAAATTGAAGAAGGGGATTATATTCCTGCACAAAGCTTTGGTGCCATGAAGACTGCCATGTTTTGGAGCCTTTGAACAATACCCTTTGCCTTTTGAAGAACACAAGCCAACTCATGCTGACATGAGGTCAGCCCAAACAGAAGCTGACATTTCTGTTTTGTGCCAATACTTCAGGAGACCTCATAGTGAAACAATCACCACTTCACAGAAAACTAGGCCCATATCTTCTCAAAAGAAACAACTGAGAAATTTCCTCCAATACAATGACATGCAAATAGATAACCCCAGATGACTCCCTATCATATCCTTAAGGAATGATTTGAACAGGGCTTTCTTGTAGAAGCTCCATATTACTTAAAAGAATAAAACATCTTGAATTCAAAGTTCTATTGATTCTTCACTGTCCTTTCGGTACCTCAGTGCATTGGCCTATGTGTATCCTCATGTTAAGGTTGTCTTCATAACTAGTGGCATATTTTAGATCTTGGAGTTCTTGGATCCGTGTTTGATCCAGCCAGTGGAAATGGTGTCAGACTTTATTTTTGGGGGTTCCAAAACCACTGCAGATGGTGACTGCCCCCATGAAATTAGAAGACGCTTACTCTTTGGAAGAAAAGTTATGACCAACCTAGATAGTATATTCAAAAGCAGAGACATTACTTTGCCGACTAAGGTCCATCTAGTCAAGGCTATGATTTTTCCTGTGGTCATGTATGGATATGAGAGTTGGACTATGAAGAAGGCTGAGCACCGAAGAATTGATGCTTTTGAACTGTGGTGTTGGAGAAGACTCCTGAGAGTCCCTTGGACTGCAAGGAGATCCAACCAGGTCCATTCTGAAGGAGATCAGCCCTGGGATTTCTTTGACAGGAATGATGCTAAAGCTGAAATTCCAGTACTTTGGCCACCTCATGTGAAGAGTTGACTCACTGGTAAAGAGTCTGATGCTGGGAAGTATTGCGGGCAGGAGGAGGAGGGGACGACAGAGGATGAGATGGCTGGATGGCATCACTGACTCAAAGAACGAGAGTCTGGGTGAGCTCTGAGAGATGGTAATGAACAGGAAGGCCTGGCGTGCTGCAATTCATGGGGTTGCAAAGAGTCGGACATGAAGTGACTGAACTAAACTGATGCCAAATTAATGTTTAACTTTGCTGTTCAGGATGTCACAAATATTTCTCTGTCTGAAAATCCTAGTGCATGAGATTTCTGTGCTGTTCTGTGCCTAATCACTCAGTTGTATCCAACTCTTTGCAAGTCAATGGACTGTAGCCCTCCAAGCTCCTGTGTCCATGGGAAGTCACCAGACAAGAATATTGGAGTGAGTTGCAATGCATTTCTCCAGGGCACGGGATTCCAGTAAGTGTGTGTTAGTTACTCAGTCATGTCCAACTCTTCGCAATCCCATGGATTAGGGTCTGCCAGGCCCTTCTGTCCATGGGAGATTCTAGACAAGAATGCTGGAGTGGATAGCCATGCTCTTTCCCAGGGGATCTTCCTGACCCAGGGACTGAACCCCAGTCTCCTACTTTGCAGGCAGACTCTTTACCATCTGAGCCACTAGAGAAGACCTCATGATTCCTACACCATCACTAATGCTGTATTCTACATAAAAGAGGCCTTATATAGTATAACAGAGCCTGTCCTTAATATGATCTGGAAGATTTGTCTTGAGATGGTACAATATCTTTCAGTGATTTCTTCAGAAGACAAACAATCTTTGAATCAAGAAAAACCTGTGGGTGAGGATGAACATTCAACACAGGAGAGATCATTGACTGGAGTTGATCTGAACCTGTTGATGCTGATTGAAGTGATTTTCTGGGCTGGAGGGTGACTCTCAGGAAGCTCCTGGATTGCAGAGATGATTATCATAATTGATGATAAAGATAATTAGGAAGTTATGACACTGGAAATAAATACAATTATAATCAACAGGAAAAAAAATTAGAACAAGATTAAAACCTCCCCAAGAAAGTAATGAAAAAAAAAAAAAGGGTAGCTTTACATGTCAAATCTTAACTGTTCAAAGATTGAACGATTTAACAAAATTCCATAAAGAAGTGCTACAGTGCCTTCCAAAAAAACTCACATTGGACAGAAACCATCTTCAACAGAACTTAAATCATCAAGTGATGCCATTTAATACCATTGCTGAACAGCTGATAAACTGCCTTTGTACAAAGTTTGGATAATTTAACTGAAATCTATCAAGAGGTGGAGTCTTTCTATAACACCATGTGCAGAAGATAGCAACCTCAGAAGGGGTTGTATCATTGAGTAGTGCATTTAAATAGCTGTGCAAATAATTGGATTTGACTGAAGTGACTTAGTACAACACGCCAGAGAGAAGATAAACTGTCTTCAGACAAACTTTAATATCTTAATTTGAGATTTATAGAGAAGTGTGAAAGTGAAAATGTTAATGTCTCAATTGTGTCTGACTCTTTGCAANTGGTAAAGAGTCTGATGCTGGGAAGTATTGCGGGCAGGAGGAGGAGGGGACGACAGAGGATGAGATGGCTGGATGGCATCACTGACTCAAAGAACGAGAGTCTGGGTGAGCTCTGAGAGATGGTAATGAACAGGAAGGCCTGGCGTGCTGCAATTCATGGGGTTGCAAAGAGTCGGACATGAAGTGACTGAACTAAACTGATGCCAAATTAATGTTTAACTTTGCTGTTCAGGATGTCACAAATATTTCTCTGTCTGAAAATCCTAGTGCATGAGATTTCTGTGCTGTTCTGTGCCTAATCACTCAGTTGTATCCAACTCTTTGCAAGTCAATGGACTGTAGCCCTCCAAGCTCCTGTGTCCATGGGAAGTCACCAGACAAGAATATTGGAGTGAGTTGCAATGCATTTCTCCAGGGCACGGGATTCCAGTAAGTGTGTGTTAGTTACTCAGTCATGTCCAACTCTTCGCAATCCCATGGATTAGGGTCTGCCAGGCCCTTCTGTCCATGGGAGATTCTAGACAAGAATGCTGGAGTGGATAGCCATGCTCTTTCCCAGGGGATCTTCCTGACCCAGGGACTGAACCCCAGTCTCCTACTTTGCAGGCAGACTCTTTACCATCTGAGCCACTAGAGAAGACCTCATGATTCCTACACCATCACTAATGCTGTATTCTACATAAAAGAGGCCTTATATAATATAACAGAGCCTGTCCTTAATATGATCTGGAAGATTTGTCTTGAGATGGTACAATATCTTTCAGTGATTTCTTCAGAAGACAAACAATCTTTGAATCAAGAAAAACCTGTGGGTGAGGATGAACATTCAACACAGGAGAGATCATTGACTGGAGTTGATCTGAACCTGTTGATGCTGATTGAAGTGATTTTCTGGGCTGGAGGGTGACTCTCAGGAAGCTCCTGGATTGCAGAGATGATTATCATAATTGATGATAAAGATAATTAGGAAGTTATGACACTGGAAACAAATACAATCATAATCAACAGGAAAAAAAATTAGAACAAGATTAAAACCTCCTCAAGAAAGTAATGAAAAAAAAAAAAGGGTAGCTTTACATGTCAAATCTTAACTGTTCAAAGATTGAACGATTTAACAAAATTCCATAAAGAAGTGCTACAGTGCCTTCCAAAAAAACTCACATTGGACAGAAACCATCTTCAACAGAACTTAAATCATCAAGTGATGCAATTTAATACCATTGCTGAACAGCTGATAAACTGCCTTTGTACAAAGTTTGGATAATTTAACTGAAATCTATCAAGAGGTGGAGTCTTTCTATAACACCATGTGCAGAAGATAGCAACCTCAGAAGGGGTTGTATCATTGAGTAGTGCATTTAAATAGCTGTGCAAATAATTGGATTTGACTGAAGTGACTTAGTACAACACGCCAGAGAGAAGATAAACTGTCTTCAGACAAACTTTAATATCTTAATTTGAGATTTATACAGAAGTGTGAAAGTGAAAATGTTAATGTCTCAATTGTGTCTGACTCTTTGCAACCCCATGTACACTGGTCTGCCAAGCTGCTCTGTCTGTGGGATTCTCCAGCCAAAAATGCTGATATGGGTATTCATTCCCTTCTCCAGGGAATCTTCCTGGCCCAAGCATTGAACCTGGGTCTTCCGCACTGCAGACAGATTCTTTACCATCTGAGCCACTATGTAAGCCCATGCAGAANCCAAAAATGCTGATATGGGTATTCATTCCCTTCTCCAGGGAATCTTCCTGGCCCAAGCATTGAACCTGGGTCTTCCGCACTGCAGACAGATTCTTTACCATCTGAGCCACTATGTAAGCCCATGCAGAAGTGCTAAGGTAGCTTCAAAACAGACCCGAAAAGACAGAAAGCATCTTGAAGAGCTGAAGTCATTAAATCATGCCACTGAAACTCACTTACTGGGTAGGGCTAAAGCCCCAAGCACGTTGTGATCATCTCAGGACTGGATTTAGGTGAAGCCTCTGAGAGCACAGAGACCCATGATTTGAATTAACAGTCCACCTCTGTTCATGGCTTCACTGTAACCCTCAGTTTACACTGCCATAATGCCAGTACATCCTCATCACCTAGGAAACCATCTCAAGACCTAAATGGAAACTGTACTGACCCTCTCACTTATACTGGCTCAAGCTGTGTAAACTCGTATTCTTTTTATATAATGTCTTGTTACTGCTTTGCTTTACTGTGAAATATATATATATATATATTTATGAGGGCTTTCAAAACTTCACATGTGGCCTCAGTTCCCTTACTTCTTTTTCTGTTTTTTTTTTTTT
>SJYW01013672.1:164914-175427 GCA_006410735.1 Raphicerus campestris
GGACTCCTCTGAAGGTTATCTAGCCTGCCTGTGTAGGTTCCTCCGGCCACAACAGCCCTCCAACCATGAGCGGCACGAGATGTTTTTGACTTACTAAAGGCAAATTCTTGTGGGATGTTAGAAATTATTAGTATAGTGGGTTGGTTGAGAATTATATTGGTGAAGGGTTTTTTTTCATTTGTTGTGTCAATAATTGCTGCTAATTCCCTGCCCTGGGTGGGACAAGGGTGTCTTAGGTCAAACCTCTCTGCTGACAGACTAGCTTGTGTGACAGGATTATCCATATTCCTGCCATTATGCACATGATTGTTTACTACCTCTCAACCATAAATAGCACAGAGAGTTTGGAGTATTAGCATGGGGCTTTTCTCATTATTGAGTCAATGATTGCTGCCAGGCCTCCATATCCTTAGGCACCTGGGAATATATTAATCAATGTATTTGGAATATAGAAAAGGAAATACAGTAGTGTTTAAGGTTAGCAATACTAGACTTTTTTGAGTTAATGAATTTTCTCTTGTAATAGATCACTGTACTTTGTTATAAATCAGTATGTCCTTGCTATGTAAAAATGTAACTTTATCTTAAGACTAAATAGATCTTAAGGGGAGCATTGGTGAAAAGATTTTCATTTATTGGGCTGATGTTTGCTGTTAAATCTCCATATTCCCTGCCTCCATAATGAATATAACTAGCATATAGGAGAAATAAGTATTAACCTTTAACACTGATTATGTTAACTTTGGGTTAAATAAATTTCTTTCTTCATTGTAACTCACTACACCCTCACCCTATAGGAATTCAACTTTATTTGGAGGGTGATGCCTGGTTTAAGAAAACACACCCTTGGAAAAAATAAGTTTTTTCTTTTTTTTTGGTTATCAGAAAGAAAGGATTGTAAATGTCAGCAGGCAGAAATGGCCTGAAGATGATGTAAAACCCCTAAGATCTTTTTTATGTAAAGCACCTAATTTTGATAAAGGTCAGGACTGCTGACCCCCACGTGACTCTGTATTCATCCATGTATGTAACAAAAGGTATATAAGAAAACCTGAAAAATAAAGAAAGGGTATCAGTTCATGGAAAGACTGACTCCTCCATGTCGTTCTTTCTTGACCCCCATTTTTCTGGCTGAATTCCCATCTGGAGCATGGATGCTATTCCATGTAAACCAAGTTATTCAGTCTCTTTTTCTCCACTAATTTTCCAACTACTCTATCCGTTTCTAATCTCTCTATATAACTGTAACTAAATAGGTATTTTTCCAAGGACACTGACTCCATCCCTACCTTTGAATCACCCTGGATCCACCGGGGCTGGACCCTGGCAGCAACCCACTCCAGTTTTTTTTGCCTGGAGAATCCCAGGGATGGGGAAGCCTCATGGGCTGCCATCTATGGGGTCGCACAGAGTTGAACATAACTGAAGTCACTTAGGAGCAGTAGCAGCAGCATGAAAGAGGTACAGCAAACAACTGAAAGATAACTCAAGGCCTGAATCTAGAATTAGTTCAGTTTACTTCAGCCAAGTAGAGTCCAACACTTTGCAAACCCATGGATTGCATGCCAGACTTCCCTACCCATCAACAACTCCAGGAGCTTGTTCACACTCATATTCATCGAGTCGGTGATGCCATCCAACCATCTTATCCTGTCATCCCCTTCTCTCTGCTTTCAATTTTTCAGAGTATCAGAGTCTTTTCCAGTGATTCAGTACTTTGCATCAGGTGTCCAAAACACTGGAGTTTCAGCTTCAGCATTGGCTCCTCCAATGATTATTCAGAACCGATTTCCTTTAGATTGACANTCTCTCTGCTTTCAATTTTTCAGAGTATCAGAGTCTTTTCCAGTGATTCAGTACTTTGCATCAGGTGTCCAAAACACTGGAGTTTCAGCTTCAGCATTGGCTCCTCCAATGATTATTCAGAACCGATTTCCTTTAGATTGACAGGTTTGATCTTATTGATTTCCAAGGGACTCTCAAGAGTCTTCTCCAACACCACAGTTCAAAACCATCAATTCTTCAGAGTTCAGCTTTTTTTATGCTTCAACTCTCACATCCATACATGACTACTATGGAAAAACCATAGCTTTGACTAGACAGAACGTTTTGTCTAGTAATGTCTCTGCTTTTTAATATGCTTTCTAGGTTGGTCATATCTTTTCTTCCAAAGAGCAAGTGTAATTAATTTCATGGCTGCAGTCACCATCTGCAGTGATTTTGAAGCCCAAGAAAATAGTCTGTCACTATTTCCATTGTTTCCCCATCTATTTGTCATGAAGTGATGGGATCAGATGCNAAAGGAAATCAGTTCTGGATGTCCATTGGAATCACTGATGTTTGAAGCTGAAACTCCAATATTTTGGCCACCTGATGCAAAGAGCTGACTCATTTGAAAATACCCGTATGTCAGGAAAGACTGAAAGCAGGAGGAAAGGGGACAACAGAGGATGAGATGGTTAGATGGAATCATCAACTCAATGGACATAAACTTGGGTAGGCTCCGGAATTTGGTAATGGACAGGGAGGCCTGGTATGGTGCAGTTCACGGGATCGCAANACCCGTATGTCAGGAAAGACTGAAAGCAGGAGGAAAGGGGACAACAGAGGATGAGATGGTTAGATGGAATCATCAACTCAATGGACATAAACTTGGGTAGGCTCCGGAATTTGGTAATGGACAGGGAGGCCTGGTATGGTGCAGTTCACGGGATCGAAAAGATTCGGACACAACTGAGCAACTGAACTGAATTGAATTTCCTAAGGGTTTTACATATGTTAACAAATTCAAATTTTACCACAACTCTATGCTGTTGACAGCATTACATTTTCTAGTTTACACTCAAAGAAAACTAATGACTGAGAGGTTATATAACTTCACATAGGTCACATAGAGACAAAATATTTACAGCCTTAGTTTTAACCACTTTACCTCATCACCCTTCATGTCTAAGATATAGGTTGCCTAAGATAAGCAAATTTGACTTTAGTCTTTTATTTTCTTTTATTTACAATTTTCTCTGATTCTTCATGTTTTTAGTGTAAATAATCAAATGTTTACATTGCTATAGTTCCAGGCATCTAATTTCATTTTTGGTGGAACACTGAGACATAATATCCTTTGACTTCGTTATAAAATTTTTTTTCTTTTCTTTTTTAAATCAAATAGATTCCCCAGACTCACTTGTGTCCTGCATTACTAAGTAAAAGTTATTGCACTGCTTTGAAAGTGAAAGTGAAATGGAAAGTCATTCAGTTGTGTCCAACTATTTGCGACCCCATGGACTATATAGTCTATGGAATTCTCAAGGTCAGAATACTAGAGTGGGTAGTCTTTCCCTTCTCAGGGATTGAGCCCAGGTCTCCAGCATTGCTGGCGGACTCTTTATCAGCTGAGGTACAAGGGAAGCCCAAGTATACTGGCTTTGGTAGCCTGTCCCTTCTCCAGAGGATTTTCCCAACCCAGGACTTAAACCAGGATCTCCTGCATAGCAGGCAGATTCTTTACCAAGTGAGCTATCTGCTTCATAGTCACATTTATAGTTTTTATTATTAATACTAGGAATGCAATATTTATATGCTATGAAATGGTTTTCCACTTAATAGGGAAATATCTTTACTTGAAAGAGTGCCTAATGATACTATGCTACACACACACTGGCTGGTGTATTTACAAGTATGATACAAGTTATTTAAATAACAATAACGATTGAAAATTACTGAAGATATATTGAGTGCCAGGCTACGTCTTCCAACCATGATCATGTCAATAGTCTTGTCCCTTTCAACCCCACTTAACAGAAATGGATACTGGGGCTCATGATAGAGAAGCAACTTCAAATATTCCACAAGCAATGGGTGAGGAACTGAACTAAGTCTTCCATCCAAAGACTATTTCACAAGTGCCAAGTGCTTCCGATATTGAGAAAAAAAGATTAAAGTTAAGCTCTCAAGACTGATATGAAAGCATCTCACTGGCTTTGACTGTGACTGCTTTCAAGTTTCCTTTATTTATTCTTCATCCAGAAATTACCAACATATTCTCTTTATTTCCACTCAAACAGATGTGGAAATTTGGATTACAAGGGCAATGGTAGATAAATTTACATATATTTTGGATAACTTGCCACCCATGACCACAGGCCATGTTGGATGACACCAGGTTAGGTTATTGAAAAGGTGTTTGGAGCCTTCTAGGAAGAAATAATAGCAGCCTATGCCTTCTGCAATTTCCCCAAAATTAATAACACTTGAACAGGAAATTTCTTGATATTTTTCAATTTCTCCATCTCTTATCCTTCCCACTTCAGCCCCATTCATGGCCTACTTCCCCAGTCAAAACTACCTCTTGGCATCACAAATAATGTTAATAATGCTATAATCAGGGATAAATAAACCCACAGGGTTTCCAGAAAAAACACAGGATGCTCAGTATTTAGACCAATGTTGGGCAGCCATAACTGAATACCACAGACTGAGTGGTTTAACACATAATTTCTTATCATTATAGAGGCTAGAAGTCCAAGTTCATCAGGCCTACATGGTAAGTTTCTAGTGGGGTCTCTCTTCTTAGACATGACCACCTTCTTGCTATGTCCTCACGTGGTAGGGAGAGAGGGACATGAGCTTTTGTACACTTTTATTCTGCCTTTCCTGCTTTATACAGTCATGCATATGAAAATGTGAAAGTGAAGTATAGTATCAAAGTTCAAGGAACACATCTGTGGCTCTAACAGCCATAAATAGGTCTGGGATCAATTTGACGGCTTTGAAAAACATCACCCATCCCTTCAAGACCAAATTGAATAGCTTTTCACATCAAACTCAAGATGCACCTGGTTCAGTCTTTCAGTCTTCTTGGCTCCTACTCACTAGGAACCAAGGAGGCTGTGGTGGGAGCTGGGGGTGAGTCAGGGTTTAAGAACTACAGGGGTGACAGCCCTCACATATGAACCCCAAGACATCTCTAGTGCTATAGCAAAACCCAGAGCATCATGCTTGCCTCCCCAAGCTTTCTTTATGGCCACACACATGATATAAACAGGGTCTCTAACAACCCAACCAACTGGATCATATGTTTGAAATAAAATGAGATGTTCTTGAAAATTACAATAAGCAACAGATGTAAACTGACTCTTTCCCAGCTCATATATAATTGCACATAAGAAATGGGAAAATCAACATGTATATAAATAAGATTACACAAGCTCTGTTTCCTGCTCTCAGGTCTGAGCATTAATGGGCCTTAGTTCACAGATTAATCATGAGCTGCCAGGTGTAGCAAGACAGTCTTGAAAAACTCGTACTCTAAATATGTACACACATACAGTCAGCAATTTTATCTTCTTTATCTTCAATTCATATAATAAAAGCCTACTTTCTACAGTTGATTTGCCATTTGTTATCAGGAATGTTCATTTTCACACCTTTTATAGCTATTCTTAATTTGAAATTGTTTCATTGTTTATCTCTAATCCACTTTTTCTGCTTAAGATATCTGCTGGGTTTCAAGTTATCTTTCAGTGAACAGACTTCTCATTTTCAACCTCCATTTAATGTTTGCACTCAAACTGAACAACTTGGTAGGTAAAATGCCTTTAGTGCTTCTGCAAGATTTAGTAACTTAATCTGAATTCCTGCTAAGCCACCACTCATAGTTAAACATGGAAATAGACCGTAACTGAGGTCTCACTACTGGGAGCTAAATATATACTGATTAGGAGAGAAACAGCCCTGGTCAGACTGCTAAACAAATGAATCATCATCATTTTTATAAATACATTTGTATTGGACAAAATGACGATGATTTAATAAATTAAGGACACAAGAAGATAAGCAATAACATTTATTAGAAAACCAAGGTAGTGCATAATCTCAAATCAGTGATGGTAAAGTAAAAATAAAAAACATTTCAAGTATGTTGGCAGGCTGCACACCCTGAGTTTGATGCATAAGATAAAATATAACAATCAAACTGTGAATAAATGTCACTTACTTCTCCAATTCTGAACATCTTACCTGTGTTAATAGTGAGCTAGGTATTGCTCCATAGCAAGATGTGGTCATTGAAAAGTGTTATATTTGATGGCATCACTAATGATGCAGTGAAATGAGGTGGATGACAATTCCATTCTCCTCTGGCCAAGTCAAACAATGCCATTGTTATTCTATTACATTTAAGCTTTGTTAATTAGAGGAATATAGAAGCTTGGGGGTATAATCAGAACTGATAATGAAAATGGAAATGGTTTTAAATTATGCCATAGCAGACATATCAAAGTAAATGGTGAGGATACGAGAGTAAACAGAAGCAGAAGACTGATATTTGCAGTCACTTGGAAGACAGGAGGGAAGAAATGACATTCAACTTTTTTTTTCCCCCCTGTGGTTTTGAAGTCTTATTCAAAGCAATTCTGGGGGAAATAAAGTACATTGATTTTGGCTCAATATAAATGTTTATCAGTTGTGGCTGCGTAAAAGTGGAATGGTAAGTTCTACATTGCCCCAAGCATCCACATCAATCTGATGACCACCAGATAAAAACATCATGGTGACCATTAAAATGGCAAATGGTTAGNCATCACTAATGATGCAGTGAAATGAGGTGGATGACAATTCCATTCTCCTCTGGCCAAGTCAAACAATGCCATTGTTATTCTATTACATTTAAGCTTTGTTAATTAGAGGAATATAGAAGCTTGGGGGTATAATCAGAACTGATAATGAAAATGGAAATGGTTTTAAATTATGCCATAGCAGACATATCAAAGTAAATGGTGAGGATACGAGAGTAAACAGAAGCAGAAGACTGATATTTGCAGTCACTTGGAAGACAGGAGGGAAGAAATGACATTCAACTTTTTTTTTCCCCCCTGTGGTTTTGAAGTCTTATTCAAAGCAATTCTGGGAAAAATAAAGTACATTGATTTTGGCTCAATATAAATGTTTATCAGTTGTGGCTGTGTAAAAGTGGAATGGTAAGTTCTACATTGCCCCAAGCATCCAGATAAATCTGATGACCACCAGATAAAAACATCATGGTGACCATTAAAATGGCAAATGGTTAGTTAGGTGACATGATCTCTATGATTTTTACTATGATGAGGTTCTCTAGTCATTTCCTCACTTTCATAGCCAAAGGAAGACATGACATACATGTTGAAAATTGAGTGGATTTTGATGAAATAATTAAATGCTGAGAAAAAGATAATTTCATGGAGGCAAATGATTAATTAATGTAGACTCCTCCCACATAGATTTAAGATTTAATAGCTGTACTCAAGGTTTCCCAGGTGGTGCCAGTGGTAAATAATCTGCATGCCAATGCATGAGATGCAAGAAATGCAGGTTAGATCCCTGGGTCAGGAAGATCTCCTGGAGAAGGAAACGGTAACCCACTCCAGTATTTTGCCTAGAAAATCCTACAGACAGAGGAGCCTCATGGGCTACAGTTCATGGGGTCTCAAAGAGCTGGATGTGACTTGAGAACGCATGCATAAACTGTTTTCAAGTGTCATGCAAGTTTAGTTTGTGAGGCAAGCGATCATGTAATTTGTCTCCACACAGGGCTAAATGAAAGGAAATGGTACTTAAACAGAAGGAGACATGCTGTAAAATACATGTAAATCAAAGATTCTGTATGTAAATGGGTATGTAATTGGCTTGTCTTCTCAAGGAATAATTGCCACATATTGATTTGATGGAGCCAGTTCTGTTATAGGACTGTTGCTGCTACTGCTGCTAAGTTGCTTCAGTTGTGTCTGACTCTGTGTGACTCCAAGGACTACAGCCCACCAGGCTCCTCCGTCCGTGGGATTTTCCAGGCAAGAGTACTGGAGTGGGGTGCCACTGTCTTCTCTGNGTATGTAATTGGCTTGTCTTCTCAAGGAATAATTGCCACATATTGATTTGTTGGAGCCAGTTCTGTTATAGGACTGTTGCTGCTACTGCTGCTAAGTTGCTTCAGTTGTGTCTGACTCTGTGTGACCCCACGGACTGCAGCCCACCAGGCTCCTCCATCCGTGGGATTTTCCAGGCAAGAGTACTGGAGTGGGGTGCCACTGTCTTCTCCGTACAGGACTGCTATAAGACCTTAAATATTTAACATCTTTATGATCCATTTATGTTTAATTACATGTTGATGTAAGATGTACCTAAAATACAAAGAATGACACTGTAAATGGAAACAGCAAACCCAGCACAGCTTTGGAGAACCATTAGTGTGTCTCCTGAAGATGACAGTGTAATAATGTGCCAGGTGAACTGTTTCTAAGACACAGACTTGGCACAATATCCAAGATAAGGGGTAGCCTTCAATGTGGCTGAAAAAATGTAACTCTCTGAGAATGGAAAATAATACTAAGTATCCTGTTTATTCCAAGAACACTAGGATATGGATGGGATTTGGAAGACAAGACATTTCTCCTATGGATTTTGAAAATATCTCTTATCAAGAATCTCCAGGGTGAACTTGGATCACATATTATTTTTGAACAATGAAAATGCTGGCATATTTCATAATGCCAGAGGCCCTCTCCTTCGGGAAGAACTTTAGGGGAATGTGGCTGGGCCTCCTGCAGCAGGGGAGGGAAGGGCAGTCATCTTGTCATAAAGTCCTGCAGACACACGTGGGGTCCATCCGCAAGCCAGTGAGGGGTCATTGCACAGAACACACAGGACAAGGGAGTTTCTAAAGCGAGTTCTTAGGTACATTTTTCTATGAAGCATTCAAAAAATGTTTTGAAAGCAAAACAGGTTTATAGAATTATAATGAGTAAAGACAAAGTTTGATTAGAGCTTTGTATGCTAAGATATACCTTTAGAGTTTCTTATATTAGTGTCCTTGGTAGAACCCTGTTGGAGGATAGTGTAATTTCTGCTTATTCAGGGACCATAATCTCTTCTTATAGTCTATACTTTCTGGGGCAACTTTGATCCCATAGAAACCAAATAGAAGTATCATTTTTGAAATATAACCAGACTCAGGTGTTGGGTAAACCTTAAAAGATTTTCTTTAATATCCAAATTTTCCACCAAGCCTGGAACATTAGCTAGATTTTATTAACTTTCAAAATGGGAAAATTAAAAAAAAAAAGTGCAACAGGTCTATTTTAAATAACATAATTCTTTTATTACCTTTTTTTCAAAATTTACATTTTTGTTGCAAAATGATTTATGTATTTCTTGCAAAAACAGTGACAATAAAAAACCAAAGAAGCAAATTTATACCATACTGAATGAAAACAGTAAAGAGCAAGGTCAAGTCATAGAGATTGGTCAGATAGCCCAGAAACAAATATAACCCCTTTGTTTTATTAATATAAACTTTTATTACTTTTGCTATTGTATTCAAAGATGCTTACTTCTTGGAAGGAAAGTTATGAACAACCTAGACAACATATTAAAAAGTAGAGACATTACTTTGTCAACAAAGTAATGGTCAAAGCTATGGTTTTTCCAGTAGTCATGTATGGATGTGAAAGTTGGACTACAAACAAAGGTGAGCGCCGAAGAATTGACGCTTTTGAACTGTAGTGTTGGAGACAACTCTTGAGATTCCCTTGGACTGCAAGGAGATCCAACTAGTCCATTCTAAAGGAGATCAGTCCTGGGTGTCCATTGGAGGTACTGATGTTGAAGCTGAAACTCCAGTACTTTGGCCACATGATGTGAAGAGCTGATTCATTTGAAAAGACCCTGATGCTGAGAAAGATTGAGGGCAGGAAGAGAAGGGGATGACAGAAGATGAGATGGTTAGATGGCATCACCAACTCACTGGACGTGGGTTTGGGTGGACTGTGAAAGTTGGTGATCGACAGGGAGGCCTGGCATATTGTAGTTCATGTGGTTGCAAAGAGTCGGAGATGACTTAGCGACTGAACTGAACTGAACTGTTGTCTTCATTTTCCTTTGGAATCAACAGCTAAAGCACTACATCTGCTTTGTACTCAGGTTTATAATATTTATGGTTGCCTATGCTCCTCGTGGGCTTTCTTGGATGCTCAGATGGTAAAGAATCTGCCTACTAAGGCAGGAGACCCAGGTCTGATCCTTATGTTGGGAAGACCCCTTGGAGAAGGACATGGCTACCCACTCCAATATTCTTGCCTGGTGAAATGCACGGACAGAGGTCCATGGGGTTGCAAAGAGTCAGACACATCTGAGTAACTAACACAACACACAAACACACACATACACACACATGCTCCTTATATTCAGCATGCACTCTTTTGCTCTAGTTGTCTTAGTTAAATCATAATCTCCATTCAGGGCTCTAAATGGAACCAGGTCACTAAACATTAATACAGAAAAGCACCAAACACACTGCCTAAATTTCCCCAAAATCAAGCTATCTAACCTAAATGGGGCTCCTGTTTTGCCCAGACTACCATAGTCTCCTAAACCCCCCTCCTTCCCTCTTTTCTAGACTGTTTAATATTGACTCCTCTCTCCTCAAACTTCTAACACAGCTTCTACTAACATCCTTCTTTAATTTTCACAAGAAAATTAGAGC